>JARHVA010004627.1:1162500-1242500 GCA_037957365.1 Torreya grandis
CTTACTAAAGAATTATAAATTTTTAAAATAAAATAGTGAGCTATTCCAACACAGAGGAAAACTCAAGGAAAAATTTACAAGATAGTGCAATAATAAGGATGCAAAATATATTAAATATTGAGTTACAAAAACTAAATTTGGAACATGAACTAAAGGTGAAAGAACCATTCTTGCTTGTAGGGCCAATCACACAACTACCAGTCCTAGTGATATAACCATTACCCCTAAGAAAAAAACTATTGAATTGTAATATTAGACCACATTGTCAGTTATGGTTCCATAATGGCAGTTTTTGAAGCTAGTATATAAGTTTTGACACCTTGTGAGGGTTCTATAATAAACTACAATAGCTCCATTGCTAAGAGAAGTGGTTTTATCCTCCATGGAATGTTTTTTAATCAAGTTTAAAGAGGATACTTAAGTAAAAAAAAAGTGGGGTTTGAGAATCTCAAGATAGTTATAGGGATGGAAAAATAATAAAGTGTTAGAAAGAACCCTCATTAAGTGTAAATTGCGAGATCATTACATCATCATTAGACATCTTATTGATAATGTCACATTGTGCAAATTTTTGGGGAATACATATTTCCCCCTTAGGATGACACCTTGATGTGAATTGACAAGGGTGAGGTCTTGAGTAGTGGCATGTGAAATGGAAAGAGGGGGTTATAAATACTTACCTAACTTACCTAAGTGGTGGATTGAATCCAACTAAAATCCATGAAACTTACAAGTAAAAGATGAGAATAAAGTGGAATTTAACAAAAAATTAAATAATATAATACATAATAAAATCATTGACAAGAGTATTTACCATTTGTGTGGGGAATTTCATATTGTAGACATCCAATTATTAACATCATTTGTGTTGAAATTACCAACCTTACTCGAATTGCATTCAAATACACATTTTAGGTTACAATACATAAAACATCCTAAATGGTTCAAACTTGTCACTTACAAGTGCCATTTTAGGTCAAAGTATCCCTAAATAGGGAAATGCATTTTATGGGCCGACTAACTTTAATCAAATAATTTCAAGTCAAAATGACCTTTCACCATTTAGTGCTTTGGATCACTCTTTTCTTCTAAATTCATTAGTACACATCATGTACCTTTGTTATTTGTTGTTGGCAACATCTTAAATGGTAATATAGTTATAATGCATCTAACATCACCTTATAATTCTTCTCAAGTGAAATTATAACCCAGTAATATGACTTTCTGACCATTTTGATTAGTTGAGGGTCAATTTTCAAATAATTACACTAATGTTGATTAACCTTTCTTAAGGCTAATTAATCCAAATCAAGAGCTTAAGTGGATTTTCCATGAGATTTGTTGAATATTTATTTTTTTAAATTGATTCTTATTATTTGCATCACCTAGTGACATCATCTATGGGGTGTCATCCATCAAGCCATAAGTGCATAAAATATCAGGATTATGGGTAATCGATGCCTAGTTAATACCTCCCATGCCTATTCAATGCCCCTTTTTCCAAGGTCATCTTGAGGATAATTATGGATTTAATTCCAAATATTAGGATTATCCTCAACCACACATCTAAATATTGAGATGGATGGTTGAGGTTGATCCTGACCAATCTCTAAATTATATAAATAGAGAGGCCATGGACATCATTTCTAAGCTATTTTGGTGCAAGGTTATTATGCTCAAATATCTTCAAAAGATTAAACATTACAAAGTTATAATTCTAAATTGTTTCTACAAAGCTTTATTGATAGGCTAGTTTAGTGATTCCACATCAATAGCTTAGGTTTTTTGGAGTTTTCTTGAGGCATTGGAGGAGCTTACCACCATTGTTGACAAAGACAAGGATGCTTGGTCAAGGGAGAACATGGTTTTGAGCTACATGGGTATGGTGAATCCATTTAGGAAGGTAATATGGTATTTATTTATTTCATTTGTTTATTTCTATCCTTTTTAATTCTCTTAGGAATAGATAGGCTTGGTCAGTTAGTCCTTTATGCATGTTTCATTGTTTATGGAGTAATGCTTGAATAACTTGCTTTGTAATCATATCTACATCTTAGCATGCCCAGTGGGACTAGACACATCTCAAACATGAAGAATATCATTTTGAATCTTTAAAATTTTCATTTGGACCTTTAAAACTCTTGAAAATTGATTTTCTAACTTTATTTTGCCATTTTTTGTTACCACGAGTTTACATAGTAATTGATGTCGATAGGAAATACCAACATTGGTTACTTGGCTCATCTGACATCGGTCAATAGAATCAACATCAGTTAGATCTTAGTTGGACATTATTGATGTTGGTGGTATATAACTGACATCGGTCACTATGTTTTCTTAAAAACACAAACCCAAGAGCTAATTTTAAAATACTTGGTTTGGGGTCATATGACTTTGTTTTGGATGATTTTTTTAAAACCATGTGTTTTATCATAAATTTTTAGAATTTAGAATTAGTTTAGCTTCAATTTTCATATATTTTTTACAAAATTTTGAAAATCCAATTAAAATGTTTATAATCTAACATATTTTCTTTTGGGGTGATGCCTTAACAGTAGATAGGTAAGTAGCAGATTTCAAGTTTGATAAATCATGTTTTAGAATATATTTTAAATGCTTTAAAATTAATTAGGAACATTATTTTGGTGCTTAAATTAAGATTTATGGTGATTAAATAAGTGTTTTTATCATTAGTTTTCAAAGTTACAACTAAGACCAAGGGGTCAAATGAACACCACTCAATCTTTAAAAATTGGTGCTTAAAAATTAACTCATCTTTCTAAACTTTTGTATTCAATAGTTGTTTGATCTAATTTTTTTTAGCAAATAGATGGGCATTGCATATATGATCTTCCATTTGTCCCCTTTAGGGAACTCTTGGAATCAAAAGTGCCACTCCTATTGCAAGTATCCTAGTCTAAGGCTTAGAAAGAATGTCACCTAAAGCACTCCTTAAAAAATCACCAAAGTTTGGGCGATCTTGAAAATGACCCTAAAGTATTTTTATTTTCATGCTTTATTTATTTTTATGTAACTTAGTTTGTGAGGGGGACTTCATCACCTCCCATAAGTTCTTTAGGGAAGCTTTGACTCACGGTTTCATCTCCTAACATTGACTTTATTTGGCTCCTTTAGAGTTGTACACAGGACGTAGTGGCACTTTGGACATCACACTACACTAAGTGAAAAATAGGATGTAGTGGTTGCAAAGAGGACTATACCTTTTTTCAATAAGTCAAGTGATATGGACCCAAAATCTATGCTTTTATTTTACATTGTTTGGCATGAAAGTCATTATGCAACTGATTCCCATAGTGATGTTTGAAACTTGATAGTTTAGTCAACCCCACATGCCATACCCTTGTTAGGATTTGGATGATTATACTTAGTTTATTTTGGTCATTCTCATTTGATATGTTTTGAGACTAAAACTTATCTATTTTTTCATAAAGCCATGTCAAAACCAATTTATCTACACATCACTCTTTCATCTAAAGAGGCATTATGCTGGCCATTTGACACCACACTTTTGCCTTGAAATTTTTGACAAACTTGTTTGTGTGTGCATCATTTGAGTTGTAGAGGGTAGCATTATGCTACCCAAATCATGTCAAACCATTTTGATCCTTTTTTTGAAACATAACATTGACCACATCATTCAAGCATGATTACGCCATTAGGATGCTCAGTTTATTTCAAGACTTGATTACCATTGTATCAAAACCATTTGTTTTCAACCATTTTGTGTATACCATTTAGACTTTTGTCTTGTGTTGTCATGCTATCCAATCTTATCTTGCTTGTTTAGTCAAATCATAGTTTTCAATGTTGAGTTTTCAATTATCCTTGTTAAGTTCGGATCCAAACATTGATTGATTTATGTTTAGGCCTCAATTCATGGGGTTGGTACATAGATATTTTTATTTTAGGTTGCATAGTTTTAGTTAAATGATTACCCAATTTTGAACACTATTGATTGTTTGTTTGTTTGAGTGCCTATCCTCATCATTTTTTGTTACTTTGTTTAGGAAAACACAATCTTTCTTCAAAAACCTTTGATGTTAGATATTTGATGTTAGGTTTTTTTATGACAAATATTGGCACAAACTACTTTTGAGATGCAAATCCACCCCTTTGACCAAGTTGAACCAAGTTGAAACCATTTATCCTTTGGATCATTTTTCAAGGCTTGCAAAACTTTAAGTCTTTTTGTTTTCAAATAGTTATTCATTAAATGTAGATATGTAAGTCATGGATAATTCAACTTATGATATAATGGCTACACAAAATGAGTTTTATGACTTTATTCAAGACCCCTATGGTGACAATATGGTTTATGAGATAGATTTATATCCAACTCACAAAAATTAGTCATGGTAACATAGTCAAGATCCAACTTATGATCGAAATCATGATTAGAATAATTGGGTTTATAAAGAAGAATTAGATGCTTTGGCTTGTGTAAATAATTAAACTCCACAATATACCAAGATGATGATTTTAGGACCTCCTCCTTTAGTTCGCATGAGCAACCAAACTAAGAAGTGTCTATTCATTACCATTTTAGGACCTCCTCCTTTAGTTTGTACAAACAAACAAACTAAGAAACATCTAATTATTACCATTATTGGCCCATTACCATTATTTGATGAATCTATTGTTGAAGAACCTCCATTTGATAAACCAATTATTTTTTATCCCTTATTCAATAGTCTAATATTTGGAGAGTCCATTATTGAACCACAAACCATTATTCCCAATAAACCAAATGTTCCCCACTATAGAAATTCTATGCAAATATTTGAGCCTAACAAGAACCATTACCTCTTCAAAAGCCATCTTATGAGGATCAAAATGTGTTTGAAATCAATCTTTTACAATAAATTATGAACCAAAACCAACATGTTATTATTGAAACACCTATTTTTGACAATATAAACTATGATAAATTACCTATTCATATGTTACCCATTTTTAAAGAGCCTCATCTCCTTGACAAGCCAGTCTTGGTAAAGTTGTCTCTTGATCTTTTCTCACTTGTTGAGGAGTCTCACTTTTATAGACATGATTTTGTCAAAACATCCCTTGAGTAGTTTCGTCTTTTTGAGGGGCTTCACTTAGACAAGTCAGTCTATGTTGAACCCTTCCAAGATGAATCAATTTTTATTGAGCCTATTATGCCATCATAGGTCATTACTTGTCAAAAATCTAGCATTCAATAGAACATTATAGAAACAACCATATGAAATGAAGAATAAATATTAGATTCAAGTTTCATTTTTGAACTGACATTGGATTTAGCATCAAAAATAGACTAAACATCAATTGTGACATTATATTTAGAGTCAATTACATTGGAATTGGAGTCAAAAATAGATTATCATATTGGTTGTTACAAAATTAGTTATAATTGCCTTGCAGATCAATTTGAATACATTTGTGATCCTTCCATGGTTTTTGAGGATTAGAACTTTAGCTTTGACAAAAGTTATCCTAGTATATTCTATGAGGATTATGTAACCTCTCCCTATTCCATTACCATTCCACATGCCATTACCATAAACCAAAATAGCCATATCATTGGCATTACATCTCCTACAAGTGTTGATTGGGATCAACATAATCACACTTTACTAAACTACATCCAGGGAGACATAATAGTTGAAGATGAATAAGGAGGCAAAGACAACATTCATGTAGTATAAGAACACTCTCCTAGAGGGACCTTTTCAAAGGTGCTAGGGGCCAATCTAATTCAGAACTCAACATCTTCTAGTGAGACTTTTTTAAAAGCACTAGAAGACAATCAAAGTCAAAAGTCCACATTTCTTAGTGAAGCCTTCTCTAAGTCACTATAATATAATCAAGACAACTTCATTTGTGAATACCTTTTTGAGGAACCAATAGTTGAGCATAAAATTTCTTCACTCTTAGATAAATATGAAATCAAAGATCAAATCAAAATATCTTCCTATCTATAGCATAATCAGATGGTGACTACTCTTAAGGTAAAGCAATAGAAGAATCTGATTGTCCTATCAAGATCACCTTTAGAGGTATTCATCCCCACCACAACAAAAATTATGTCAAATACAACATCAATAACATTATGTATGACTGAAGGTCTTGATCTTCATATATTTCCCCACCATTATCATCTACCATTACATTTCATAGTCAAACCTACCATCCATTATTTATCCTTATTTACCATCCATGGCCACACTTTCCTTTGTAGAGGCTAAAAAGATACCTTGTCTTGATGTTTGAAGGAATCAAAATCAATGACCAATGACAATCAAAAAATCATTCTCAATAACCAAATCTATAGGCCATTCTTGATAGATTAGTTATTCAAATGAGGTGTAGGATAGTAATTAACATGATCAAGTATTCTATTTGTTTCATTTGTTGACAAGGACGTGCATCTCCCCATTAGTAGGAACAACAAAATCAAAAACCACACCTAGGCCAAAAACATGTAGCATACCATTTCATATGCCATTGTCATTGTTATATATGCTTATTTACCATTATTGTAGATCCTAGCCATTCACCCTAGCACTTGGAGGCAACCCTCTTACCATTTTATCTAGTCTATCTAGACCATCATTGTCCTTAACAAGGCCATACCATCCTATCATTACATTCTTATCTAGACCAAAGCCTATTTTTAGTAACCCTACCCAATCATATTTTGATCTTGGTTCATTTGGTTCTTCCCACACCTTTTATGAGATTTTTTTGATCAAGTTTCAACAATAAATCCAATATGTGTTTCAATGATAGTCTATGAAAGTAGTGTGATAGTTTATCTATCAAGATGTATTTCATCTTATATCCACATTTGTTTATGTGAACTTGATTATAACTACCTATGGACAAATCAATGTCTCACTAGTCTTACTACTAATTATAACCACCTAAGGGAAAATTAGTATCATTGACCTATACCATTATATCCCAATTATAACTACCTATGGTCAAACTAGGGGTAACACTTGTTTTTCATGCATTATCATGTCAACTTGCCTTCATTTTTTTCATTTGACTAGCCATTTCTCAGATTTGAGAAATTGTTGGGACCTAGTTGGTTTTTCTTTACCTTTTGTGTGGATGGAGTTACTATGAATTGAGGTAATTTCAAGTCATGCTCAATTCATGTTAATGTCACCTCATTCCCCCTAACCTCACTGTCACTGATTTGCAAGCATGGGCTTTTACAACTAGCTTAGCTATCTTATGGAACCTCTACTCTCAAGATGTACATCTCCTCGACTATATTGTCCCACCATGTGCATATTTTGTCCAAAAAACACCAAAAACATTATAAATACTTTTAAAATACCAAAAACATTAGAACATGATCCACAAAAAAACAAAAACATTATTTCATGCTTTTGTACATTTTTACATTCTCATTCCACCATCCCATGCTCTCACCATTTTTGTGAGAAACTGTTAAGTTTGAACACTCTTGCCTTTTGGAAAGCATATAAACACTACTTCATTTCATCTTATCCCATGAACTTGCTATATTTCAAGATCATTCTTTCTTATTTCATCATCTTCTTACTTACCAGACATTCTTGTTGGTTTGTCATGTCTTCCATATTCTTCTATAACATTAATCATGTTGGTCTAATCATTATTTTTTTATTCTATCCCATTTCCTTGGAGAACTACATTTGGCTTGAATTTCATGTTGGAACATGCATCTATGAAATTACGTAGGTAGCATCCACTTGTCTTATAAATCTGGAGTCAGCTCGACTAACCCCTTCCTTTTCTTCTCTTCCTATTTATTCTATCATTATTCCTATTTAATTAGGGAACAATTATTATGTCATTGTTATGATGTGGTATAAAGTAATTCCCCTACCACACATGCATGAACATTTATCTTTAAACCACACTAACTTGGTTTTTTATTTATATGTGTTTATTTGAGTTTTCTTGGTGTTTTTTTGTGCTTTCATACCTCTCCTTTTATTTCTTCTCCTTTTCTCTTTTTATTATTTCTCACTCTATTCTTGGTCTTGTGTTTCTTTGTCTTGTTTTACTATTTAATTTTGATTTTTTCTTTTATGTTCAAGAATACCTTGAGGGTCCACATGGATCTTGATTATTCATATCTTGGTCTGATGTCATTAAGATGTTCTTTCCTTTTGATTTGAAACATTTTTTGTTCTTACTTAAGTCTTGATTTCAAGTTATGTTTATTTATGTTTATCTTTTTCTTTGTCTTTTGCTTTTTTGTTTAACTATAAATCATTGTAACTCTAGTTTTGGTCATTATTTTACCATTATCCTTAGTTATAGATATTCACATTTGAACATTCTCACCGTAAATGGAATCTTATGTCATTCTAAGTTATTCATACTTATAATGCCTAATTTATTTTTCTATAGCAATCACTTTGTGCTTAGGTCTCAAGGTCTTAACGTCAACATCAGCTCTAATGAATGATTCTCAAGAACACTTTTGAAAACCTAAACTCAATATGTGGAATTAAGATTCTAGGTAGCATGAATTTTAGTACTCAATTTTATGCTTAAACGTGTATCTCTTTGCATACATTGTGAGTCTAATCAATTCTTGGTCATTTTTCATCATTCCTCATTCTATTCTCTCCCAAACTGGGGTGAACTACATTGGCCTAAAGTTCATGTTGGAACATAAGTCTATAGAACTATGTAGGCAATGCTCATTTCTATTGAGGTCAACTTAGATATCTCCATTATTTTTTTCATATCTCTCATAATTTTGTGCATTCTCATATGCTTGGTTTTATATTGATTTCTAATCCATTACACCATTTCATATACCTTTTCACCTACTCACTTTAACCTATCTTTTCATTTATATCTTTGAGCTATTTTTCTTGCCAATTACCCATACTAGGGCACTTTTGAACCATGTTAAAATCAAATCAGATCTATAGGGGAAAAATCATTCTATATTATTTATCAATGATCAAGATTCACCCTACTGGGGCTCAACTATTTTATCATCATCACATTTGCTCTACTATGGAACTTCTTATTAACTTCTCCTTGGAGACCCCATTCTAGTGGTGCTTCCCTTTCTGAAGTAGAACATTATCCACATTAATTCACATGATTCCAATGTTTTAGTGTGTAACTTATCTCAAGATTGATCAATTCCATAAGTTCACAACTTGTACTCTCAAATTGGGTACATTTACGATGTATCCTTTACCTTTATGGATTGTATCTTTCCCATTCCCCCATCTTTGGGGCCTATTATACCTCTAATTATGTTTTGATCATTGATGGTAATCATGTGTGCATACATTAGCTCATCTGGATGTGATCTATTCTATGCGTTAATCTCTCACTTTCCCTCTCTTTTCGAGAGTTCATCATACTCTTGCATCTTAGTATGTCCTCTTGAGGGGGAATCATGGGTATATTCTAATTTCTTCTTGATAACTCTTTTCTTTGAAAAGACATTTCTTCACTTGAATGTCTCGTTATACCTTCCCAAATAGGGGGAAAATCTAAACATCCAATTCCTAACACCATTTATGTTGAAATTGTCTATCTTACTCAAATTACACTTAGATACACATTTTAGGTCAAAATCCTTAAAACACCCTAAATGGTTTGAAATTGTCACTTACAAGTGTCATTTTAGGTCAAAGTATCCTTAAATAGGGTAATGCATTTTATAGGATAGCTAACTTTGATCAAATCATTTCAAGTTAAAATGACCATTTCACCATTTAGTGCTCTAGATCACTCTTTTCTTCTAAATTCATTAGTACACATCATGTACCTTTGTTATTTGATGTTGGAAACATCCTAAATGGGAATACAATTCCAATGCATCTAGCATCACCTTCTAATTCTTCTTGAGTCAAATTATCACACAATAATATGACTTTTTGACCATTTTGATTAGTTGAGGGTCAATTTTTAAATAATCACACAAATGTTGATTAACCTTGATTAAGGATAATTAATCCAAATCAAGAGATTAAGTGGATTTTCCATGAAAGTTTTTGAATATTTATTTTTGAAAATTGATTCTTATTATTTACATCACCTAGTCACATCATCTATGGGGTGGCATCCATCAAGCCATATGTACATATAATATTAGGATTATGGGTCACCCATGCCTAGTTAATGCCTCTTATACCTCTTCAATGCCCCTTTTTCCAAGGTCATCTTGAGGATAATTATGGATTTAATTATAAATATTAGGATTATCCTCAACCACACATCTCAATCTTGAAATAGATGGTTGAGGTTGATCTTGACCAATCTCAAAAATCTATAAATAGAGAAGACATTGACATCATTTCTAAGCTATTTTGGTGCACGGTTATTATGCTCAAATATCTTCAAAGCTTGAACCTTGAAAAGTTATAATGCTATTTCTTTTCTACAAATCTTCATTGATAGGCTAGTTTAGTGATTCCACATCAAGAGCCTAGGTTTTATGGAGTGTTCTTGGGGCAATGGAGGAGCTTCCCACCATTTTTGACAAAGAAAAGCATACTTGATCAAGGGAGAAAATGTTTTTGAGCCATATGGGCATGGTGAATCCATTTGGAAAGGTAATATGGTGTTGCTTTCTTTCATTTTTTTCTTATTATCCTCTATAATTCCCATAGGAATATATAGGCTTGGTTAGTTATTTATGCATGTTTTATTGTTTATGGACTAATGCTTGAATAAATTGATTTTTAATCCTATCTAAAAATATTACCTAAATGATCCCACTATGGGTATGCATTCCAATTATAAGTCATCATGTACTTTTAAAACTATAAAATGTGTTACAAAAGATAGAAAACCATAAAGCCATTAAATTGTCAAATTTGAAGTAGAGTCATAAAATACAACAATACTATGACCTTCAATCATTAAAATAAATATTAATGAGAGAATATTCAAAAATTATAAAGTTATCAAACCAAAAGGGCTAGTTCTGGGTCCTATGTATTCAAAAAATTGCTGAAAATAGATTCATTTATGCAAATTAACCCTATGAGATTTTGAGCTATGGATTGTCGGTGACAGTTTCAAGTAAGAAAATAGTAAAAAACTGAGAAAGAGATGAGGAAGGATAATATACCTGTGAAATATGGATTAGGGTAGGGATATGTAGCTCTTTTATTAGGTTTTCATCCTTTCCCCTAGTTTTCTAATTTATCCTAAAAATCATTAAAATTTTAGTGGTTTTGGGTTTTTTATAGTTTTGAAATATTTTTTAGGTAGGGTTCTAGGAAATTATTAAAATTTTATATTTTAATTTCAATTTTAGGGTTTTTGGTTATTTTTAAGGATGTATCTTGTGGATGAAACTATCATATTAAGGATGGAACAACTGGTCTTCATGGATTGGTGATGACATAATTGTCATGATAAATTAATAAGCACTACTCCTATAGGATTGATGGTAATTAAAATGTCACTCTATTGTGGATATATAAAAACCTAAGGTCATTGTGTAATCGCATATGGAAGGTATGTAATTATATGTGGGTAATTGCATAACCACCACCTATAAATAGGGGAATTTTAATTCCTTGGTACTGACAGGATAAGTTAGGATTTTTTAAGGGTAGAGATAGGTGACATGATAATTTGGGCTCCTTTAATATCATAGGGGACCTATATTCATTGGATCATTTATTATGATTAAGAGTGGATTCCTTGCTTTATGGTGATACTAATGAGAGATGATTTGGTCATTCTAGATCAAGTGAAAATTCTTTCAGTGGCATAGGTGGGGATCATCTTTACATCATGGAAGTTATTGTGTGACCTAATTACCCATTGGCACCTAAAACAAAAAAAATTCACGTTCATTTAGGCCCCATGAGAGTGGAATATCACTTTGGTTGATTTCTATAATATTATAAGTTTATTAATAACATGTTAATTGGTGACTCTTTAGGAGGCCATGCATAGGGATAGGATAGACATTTCAATGATGTTATTACACCCAATGTGGGTGTGAATTGTAGAGTGATAGTTTTTAGGATTGATGGATCATCAATCCCTAATATAAAAAAGTGATCATTAGTACCCTTTACTCTAAACTAGTGGGGGAAAAAGGTACTAATAACTTACTTTATATCTTATCTTTGATCATCCATTAAAATAAGGAGAGGAGAACACAATTTTATTGGGACCATGATAACTTGGCCCATACTTAAAATTATTTATATCACATGGATAGATTGAGAATGATTTTATAAGTCATCCCATGATCCCCATAATATGAGGGTATGATAATATGATCCCCTACTAGAGAGGAATAACTATCAGGGATGTAGGGGCCATCAAGACCTTGAGATGGACATATGTGCCATCATTTCCATATTTTATTTAGGTAGTTGAGACCTTGATAATGGTATAATTGATAAGCTTGTCATACCATGGCATGGTTAGACAATGAGATGGGAAGGCCATATACCTATTAGTGGCCACTAACTCCACATATGTAAAATATAGACTATTATAGATTGAAGTACACCCAATGGATATGGTTTCTAAATATTTTATCATATTGTACATGAGAAACCTTCCCATAATAGTAGTGGTATACAAATGCATTTTGAAAGGAACATGTAGGGAGATTGGGGTAGATATAATGGAACCTACTTTTAAAAGTGGTGTCCATCACTTGGGTATCTCATCATAGAGTTTCACATGTGGGAAACAATAGGTGGATCCCTACAACAACCAACATAGCAAGAATCTAATCAACAAGATCTCTTGCAATAATAATAGTATGTAGGTGGGGATGGTGAGGGTTTAAATTATATTTTATTGGATGAGGATCTAGATGTAAATGAGTATGAGGATAATAGACATGAATTTGATCTATATTGGTATAAGGATGACCTAGGTAAATTATTAGTTTCCATATTTTATCTTATTATTTTTATTTTTATTTTAAGCTCAATTATTTAGTTAATTTAGTAATTTGATATTTATACAAATGGATCTAACATAAATTATAGCAATTTGTGATTATAGAAACCTTGACTAGATAAATGACCATGATTAGGGACATTGTACTACATATTTTTTAGCTAAAAACTAAAATTACTAGGGATAAGTAGATAACATATCCAAGATTGCCCATCAAAATAGGTTAACACACTAATGTATTCACTCTAGCCTACCATGCATCTATGATGTTGACTAGATTCAGAGTGGAGAACAATAATCTAGAGTATATATCTAAGATAGTATAGGTCCTAATATACATGATGGTAGCCATAGGAGGTTGGGATTATTTTAGTTGTGATGTAGGAGCATCTATAATAGCTTCATGGAGGACTAGTTGAGGTCATCAAACATGCAAATTCAAATGATGTTCTAGCGTGAAGTTGAATTCAACTTCAAATTCTTGTTTTCCCTCCAAAATGTTGTTAAGGAGGAATAAATGTAAATATTAAATGTAAAAGTAAAAGGAGTGAAAAGGGGTGAAAGTGGGTTGAAAGGAATCCCCACATTGGGAGTTTATTGAGTAAAAGTGGAGGAGATGGTTGAAAGATTTCAACCATAAGATATTAGTTGAGATTATCTCTCAACTTAGATATTAGTTTAGAAAAAATCTCCTTTCTCATTTCAAAGCCCAAGTTGGCATAGGAGACTCTTTCAAAGAGTAATAAATGTAATGAAAGAAAGAAGAGAGGAGTACATAGAAGGAGATAGAGGGGGGAGGATCTCCAGGAGGGAGAAGAGGAGTCACGAAGGCCATTTCAGCATGTATTATGTAAATCAAAATATTATGGTTTATTAATAAAGGAAGCAAATTGAGGCTATTGGCTGGTAATGTAATAGGAAACATATGCATAGGCATGTACACCAATTTCAAGGTCAAGGTCGTACTAGCCACACCGAGTCAGGAGTAACTACAGGATTTGAATAGATTTGGAGACGGGTATTTACTATCATGTTGAAGTGTTGCTAGCCAAAGAAAGACATAAGATCCTACCATTGTGAGATCCCAAATTGCCATCGCTTCAAAGCCAAGGGTTGAGGATCTAACACATATCAAACAAAGTTGAGTTGGGAATGTAAAGGATTGCGTATGGAGGCATAGACAATCTTATGGACACTAGTAATAGTAAAGATCATAGAGGATGTTAACTGGAACAAGCCAGAAGGTCTAGATGAAGCTGATTTGATTAAGGCAACACAATTTAATGTGGTTAAATCTGTAGTAGATGTAGTGGAAGTGTTGTTTGTTCAAAAGTGTGGAGTTGAAGATCGGAGTTGATAGTTTGACTTTGGAGATGGCCTTAGATTGAGATTAGGGAGATATCCTATTATAGATTGAGTTTATCGAGCCTGGTATAGGGAGGATGGTGGAGGATGGGTCATGGTGAAGGCCATTGGCCATAATAGGTGATGTGTTTATTTTTGTTTATATATATATATATATATGCACACACACACACAGTCTCAAAACAAAATAGTCTAGGAGTGGCAGATATCTAGCATCCGTCCCAAATGTAAGAGGCAAGTCCATTCTATTCATTCTTATTTGTATAGACTGAACCTGTGTAAAAACTATGATGGGATTATTTACAAAGTCTGAGACATGGGAAACTAGAACGACATTGTTTTAAGCCTAGTCCATAAGATGGACGTGTTTCTCTATTTCATGTAAAGTTGAGTCTCGATGAAAAGATGAATCATGGTAGGCTTGTTTTCATTTATTAAGTCAAGTTTAGAGGATCTCCATGTTCTTTTAATATAACCATGGACGTTGTTGCTTATAGATCAGAGCCAGACTTGTGAGAATGTTGTCTCCTTTTGGGCCATAGAAGATATAAAAAGGGACTACGTGTTTGTTAGAAGATAGATTTGAAGGATCCCATAACCTAGGCATGTATTCAGTTTTGGGGAAACATGAATAGGTGATACCACAGATGGAAGGTCAAATCAAGCTAGGTAGCAGGTGTTGACATCATGTATGTATAATAAAATCTAAACCTAGAAATTAAAGCATATTTAATGTAAGGATTTAAACTAAGGATGCCAGGTACCATGTTTGAAAGGAAGTTAACATTAAATTTGAGAGAGTTCAATATTGTTGTTTGCAGTCTGATGACAGCGTATCAAGTTGATACAGAGGAGGCATGGCCTTAGAGGAAGGCACTAGTAAGGGGAGAGACATGATCCCTTAGGTTATAGATATGAATAATTTCATATATATATATATATATATATATATATATATATATATAAGTATTAATGTGATAATAATTATTTTGTAGGTAATAACCTAGTTATTTTGTTACATAACACATGACTTTCCTAATTGCATTAGGGGAATGGAAAGGGAGATAGGATAAATGTCAGATGATAAAACATAAAAACCAAGAATTAAATTTTCTCAAGAAAAATGAATATGACCTAATAATTATGAGAAAATGGGTAAATTTACTTCTTTCTAGACTTACCAAACATTAACTTTGTTGGATTCATCTAGAGGTAACTAGCCCTGACAAAATTAACGAGTCAGATAAAACAATTTTTTGCATAATAGACATATAGAAAGGATTTTTGAAGAATTTTTTCATTGTAACATTTTTTATTTAATGTTGTTTCTAGATTTATATTTTATTTTTATTTATAATCCCCTACACCTACTATCATGTGACTAGGAAGACACATGTACTCATCACCAAAGGCTAGATGTAGTTAAGTAAGGGGAACCTTTCCCTAGTGATAACCCCCCATGAAACTAGTGATATGTGAAGGCTAAAAAAAAAGGTTAAAAATGATGAGAGATTAGAATTTATTTTTTGATGTTTCATAATATTTTTATAAGAGTGTCTTTCTTTTCTTTCCTTTATTTTAAATGCCTTCACCTACAAATCTTGGCCACATGAAACTATTTAGATGCAAGGGTTCATCACCAAAGACAAAGATAGGTGAATAAAGTTACCATGATTAATTTTTATCATTATAATTCTCTAATTTATATGTCACCATAAGAGGAAACTCTATCATGGACAAGATTTGATAGTAGGTTGTAGGCTAGCATTTTCTATGTTTTATAATAAGATATAGGGAAAGTAGGTATAATCTTCTTGTAATAACTAAGATAATAACTAATCTAATGTAGGTTTTGTTAAAATAATTATATGGTATAATAGGGTAATGTTAAAATGGAATGATATGATATGATGAATTTTGTAATTTTCATGTTATGCAAACTAAAAACCAAATACACCATTCGATATGCAACTCAACATAGAAACTATGAAAAATGTGATGAAATGATGGAATTGTGAAATGAATGAAATAAATGTATATATTTTTAAGGTGTAAATGTTTCATAAATGTAATAAAGTAATTTCCCTCCAAAGTGCATAACTAATAGGTTCCATTTTTTAAATCCTCAGTCACTAAAGATCTAACTAATTAGGTTTTAACTTCTGACCTTCTCCTTTTTTATTTATAATGTGGATGGTAAGACTAAATACAAGGTATCTTACATGTAATGGGAAATAATGGACATTTTAATTCTATTTTATACCCATTTTTCTACATATGTGACATGGTTATACACAATGACAAGTTTTTTTCATCTAAAGTTTTAATTTCAGCTAGTCATGCATTACTATATTCCTCATGGTCAAGAAAACCCTAGACATAGACATGAAGGTTAGCTATCTCAACATGAATAGGTAAAATATATTTATATCTAATCAAAATGTAATATTGGGGTTACCCATATGGATTTTAATGTTGGTTCCATAAGTCCAAAGTGTTGGAAAAATGAATAAATGTCAATCCCATTTAGAATCTTTGGTTATTTTTACCAAGATCAATTTTATCATTTTATTGGTGGATTTGAAATTTATTTTTTCTTATGGATAATATAAAAATGATGTGTAATGTGATATTGATATTTTTTTACATACTACATGCACCTCATGATTTTTAAGGGAGATCTATTATCCATTATGATTATTTTTATAACTTCAAATCGATGGATTATTTGGTTGAAAAAGTATTTTACAATGAATGAAAAAATAATATTTATGAGAGGAATTAATTATTCATAAATATTAAAATATTTAATGTACATGATAATGAAGTGGTGACCATATTATGAAATGGATGAAAGTTTAGCTATCAGATCTAGATCCTGAGTGGAAAAGGGCCAAGACATAACAATGGGATATAAAACTCAAGGAGGAATGTGGATCATGTGAGAGAAGTGTTAGAAATTATTAAATTTACTAACTTATTTTATGACATAAGGTTTAAGAGTGGGAAAAAAAATCCCATTCTATTTACTTTATAAGCGATTACATGGCCACCAAAGTGACCACCATAAATATTGCTTTGACAATGGAAGAAGACCCTTTCAAACTCCTCTTGCTCTAAACATATTAGTAACATGTTTTAAAAGGCCTTTAAGTAAATAAACTCATGTAAAATAACATAATTGGATATGATATCAAAAATATGCCACGTCTATTGAGATTTGGCCCATTTAGGATAGTTATGGTCAATTAATAAAATAATCATATCAACATACCAAGGAGAATCAATACTAGAAATATTTTGTGTAACAAATCAATTCATTGAGAAAATAAGTAACAATGAGATCACCAAATTCTATAGGATAGTTTTCCAACTAATCGTCAATGAATTATCCCTTGATATAATTTTAGTTGATGTAAACAATCTCAATCTCACTCAAAAGTGTGATAAAAACATCCAACCTTTTATGAGAGGCATATTTTAAAAATATATTTTTTAGGGCTTGAGACATTAATATGATGTGCATTTCTTGATTAAGCATATAATGTCACAAAATATTAGTTGTGAGAAAAATTTATACGAATTGTTTGTTTTGTAGCATGTAGTGTGTTTCATAATGCATGAGAGTGTGACTAATGAAGTATATGTCATACTCCTTACCATCATCATCCTCTTGGGCCAACATGTAGGAAAAAGACACCTATATTTTAATAATATAAATTATGATAGGTTTTTCATATTTTGGTTCTATGAGCATCGAAAGAGACATAAGGAAGCATTTTACTATCTTGAATGTGTCCTGACAATCACTCATCTATGTTAATCCACTTGATTTATTAAGTAAATTGTTTATTATATGAAAATCATAGGTGAGGTTTGGTATGAGTATTTTAATGTTCCCAAAATTATCTTTGAATGATATAATACCTGACTCGTTAGTGGGGGGGATCATTTCTAGGATTTCATAAACATTGGCAGGATCGATATCAATTCTACCCTAGGAAATAATGTAGTTAAAGATTTTTTTATTGTGACTCAAAAAACACCCTTCTTATGGTTGAGAGTAATTTTATATTTTATCAAACATGTGAGGATAATGTGTAACACTCTTAGATGGTCAGTCATTTTCTTCACATTTATTATAAGATCGTATATGTATACCTACATTATCTTATATTTCATATTATGAAATATATGGTTCATGGCCCTATGATATGTTTCCCAAACATTTTTAAGGCTAAAAGGCATAAATATATAACATAAGGCCCACCACAGTGTGGTGAATAAGGTTTCAATTTTTTCTTCATCAGAGATGTGGATTTGATTATAGCCATAGAAAACATCCATGAGGGATAACAACTCATAACTAGTTGTAGTGTTAAATATAACATCAATGGGCGGAAGAGGAAAATCATCCTTAGGCATGATTTTTAAATATCATTAAATCTAATACATATCATAATTTTACCATTATTTTTTAGGATGAGGAATATATTGCATGTCCATTTAGAGTAATCCACAAGATTTATAAACACCAATTTTAGGAGTTTAATGACTTCTTCTTGCACCATTAACGCCATCTTCAACTTGATCATCATGATTTTATATTTTATTTTATTTGGATCAATAATCATGACTATATATATATATATATATATATATATATATATATAGACACACACACTAACAACTATTTTATAGGTGATGACCCAGTTATTTTGTTACATAACAAATGACATTCCCACTTGTAGAAGGGGAATGGAAAAGGTACATAGAATAAATGTGATATGATAAAATTAAAAAACCATGAATATAAATTTCTCAAGGAAAAGGAAGATGAAATAATACTTATAATCAAATGGGTAATTTACTTATTTATATATTTACAAAACACTAACTTTTTTGGATTCATCTAGAGGTAACTAGCCCTAACAAAATCAATTTGTGAGATTAAACTACCTTGTTCAGAATAGATATGTAGATAGGATTTTTGAATAAATTTTTATTTGGACACTTTTTAATTTAATTTTTTTTCTACATTTAGATTTTATTTTTATATCTAACCCCATACACCTACTCTCATGTGACTAGGAAGACACATGGACTCGTCACCAAAGGCTAGATGTAAGAGAGTAAGGGGAACCTCTACCTAATGCTAAACCCCATGAAATTAGTAATAAGTGGGGGATTAAAACAAAGGTTAAAAGTGTGAGAGATGTATAATTTATTTTTTGATGTTTCATAATATTTTATAAGTGTCTTTCTTTTCTTTTATTTATTATCAATGCCTTCACCCATAAATCTTGGCCACATGAAACAAGTTAGATATAAGGGTTCATCTCCAAATACAAATATAGGTGAATAAATTTATCATGTTTTATTTTTATTATGCTAAAATTATACTTTATAAGTCACCATAAGAGGAAAATCTATCATGGACAAGCTTCAGGACTAGGTTGTAGGCTAGTATTTTCTATGTTTTATAAGAATATATCAAGAAAATAGGTATACTCTGCTCATAATAAATAAGGAAAGAGATAATGTATTGATGGTTTTTTTAATTTTTTATATGGGATAATATGTTAATTTTAAAATAAAATGATAAGATATGATGCATTTTTTAATTTTCATGTTATGCAAACTAAAAACCAAATAATTACCAAACACAACATCTGATATGCAACTCAACATATAAACTATGAAAAATGTGATTCAATTATGGAAATGTGACATGAAATAAATAATTGTATAAATTTATAAGGTGTAAATATTTCATATATTCATTGAAGGCCTTTCCCTCTAAAGTGCATAACTTATAGGCTCCATTATTTAAACCCTCCATCACTAAGGGCCTAACCAATTAGGTTTGAACTTCTAACCTTCTCCTTTTTATTTCTAATGTGGATGGTGAGCCTAAAGACAAGTTATAATACATGTAATAGGAACTCATTTAAATTCTATTTAAATTTTACACCAATGCAATCTATATATGAGACATGGTTATACACAGTGACAACTGTGTGTTCATCTAAAGTTTCAATTTTAGCTAGTCATGCATTAGTATATTCCTCATGGTCAAGGAGAACTTAGAAAGAGACACAATGGCTATATATATCAACCTTGAGATGTAAAATATATCTATATATAAACATAATGGAATATGGGATTACCCCATAGTAATTTTATTATTGGTTATATAAGTCTAAAGTGTTGGATAAAGTTGTAAATGTCAAACCCATTTACAATCTTTAGCTATTTTTACCAAGACCAACTTTAGTATTTTATTGGTGGATTTAACCTAGATGTTATCTTATAGATAATATAAGTGGGTTATGTAATGTGATATGTATATTTTACTACATAATTCATGCACCTCATGATTTTAAAGGAGATCCATTATCCATTATGATGATTTTTATAACTTTGAATCGATAGATTATCTAGTTAAAAAAGTGTTTTAAAATGACTAAACCTACAATACTTATGAGAGGAATTACTTATTACCACTTATTTAAATATTAAATTTCCATGATAATGAAGTGGTGACTATATTATGAAGTAGGGGAAGGTTTACCTATCAGATTTAGACCCTGAGAGGAAAATGGCCAAGGTATAACAATGGGTTGTAAAGCTCAAGGAGGAATATGCATCATGTGAGAGAAGTGTTGGTAATTATTAAATTTATAATATATTTTATGAAATAATTTTCAAAAGAGGGAAAAAATTATCCCATTCCATGTACTTTACAAGTGGTCGCATATCCACCAAAGTGACCACCAAAAATCTTGATTTGATAATAGAGGAAGACCCTTTGAAACTCCTCTTTATCTAAACATATTAGTAACATGTTATAAAAGGAATTTAAGTAAATTAACTCATGTAAAATGACATAATTAGATGTGATACCAAAAATATGACATGTCTATTGAGATTTGTCCCATTTAGGATAGGTATGGTCAATTAATAAATGAATCATATCAACATACCAAGGAGAAGAAATAATAGAAATATTTTATATGTAACAAATTAATTAATTAAGAAAATTAGTAACAATGAGATCACAAAAATCCAAAGGAGAGTCTTCCAACTAATCATCAATGATTTACCCCTTGATATACTTATAGTTGATGTAAACAAACTCAAACTCACTCAAAAGTTTGATAAAACATCTAACCTTTTGTGAGAGGGATGGTTTTAAAATAATTTTTTTAAGGATTGAGACATTAATATGACCCACATTTCTTAATTAAGCATATAATGTCACAAAATATTAGCTATGAACATAATTTATAATTAATATTTCTCTGCTTGCATGTAATGTGTTTCATAATCCATGAGAGTTTGACTAATGAAGTATATGTCATGGTCCTTCCCATTATCATCCTCTTGGGCCAAAATATATGAAAGATAAACCTATATTTTCATAATATAAATTATGAGGGTATTGTCATGTTTGGGTTCCATGAACATAAAAGGAGACATAAGGAAGCATTTTACTTTCTTGAATGTGTCCTCATAATCACTTGTATAGGTTAATCTACTTTATTTATTAAGTAAATTATTGGTTAGATGAACATAATATGTGAGTTTTGGTATGAATATTCAAATGTACCCCATATTACCTATGAACTATCTAATCTCTGACTCATCAGGGGGGGATCATGTCTAGGATTTCATAAATATTGGGAGGATCAATATTAATTCTACCCTAAGAGATAATGTATCTTAGTATTGTTTGATTATGACTCAAAAATGCACTTTTTAGGGTTGAGAGTAATTTTTATTTTATTAAACATGTGAGGATGATGTGTAACACTCATATATGGTCAATCCTTTTCTTTGACTTTCTTATAAGATCATCTATGTATACCTACATTATCTTATGATTCAGATTATGATATATATGGCTCATGGCCCTATGATATTTTTCCCTAGCATTTTTAAGCTGAAAGGCATAAATATATAGCATAATATCCCTCATGGTGTGGTGAAGGAGGTTTATATTTGTTATTCATCATATATTTGTATTCGATTATAACCATAAAAAACCATCTATGATGGGATAGCAAATCATAAATAATTATAGTGTCAAATATAACATCAATGGATGGAAGAGGAAAATCATACTTAGGGCATGATTTTTAATATCATTAAATTCAATACATATCCTAATTTTTCCATTATTTTTAGGATGAGGAATATATTGGATGTCCATTTAGAGTAATCGACAAGCTTTATAAAACCCAATTTGAGTATTTTAATGACTTCCTCTTTCACCACTAATGCCACCTTAAACATGATCATCATGATTTTATATTTTACTAGATTTAGATCAATAATCATGACTAAATTATGGATAACTACTTTAGGCTTGATTCCTACCATATCCATGTAGGACAAGGCAAAGGCTTTAGGTAACTTAACGAGTAATTACTTGTGGTATTATACTTCTTATGATGAAAGTGAAGACCAAAGACTTAGGATCATAAGATTCTCCTTAGTTATTATGTTTATATCAATAATATATTTAATTATGGAAGCATTCCCCTCCTTAAACTGATCTGGAACTAACAAGAGGTCAATATCCCTACCCTTCATGTTAAAAGAATTGAGTTATTAAGCAAAAGATAAATAATCCTCAAAATTTTAGTAAGAGTCATAATTATAAATCAAAAGATCATATCTATGATGACAATTGAGATCAAAACCTTTCTTATGGTGAAAATATGGTAGGTCTTCATAATCATGAATGAATTCTATGAGAGCTTTATCCTTTTTATCCAAGTCATTAACTAGTGGGATAGAATCCCTTATTATATAAGTGAGGGTTTGGTATTTATGTGTATTCTACATTGGAGTGTATGTTGTAATAGACACTATATAATATGGCTTAAATGGAATTATAAGGGGACCAAATTGAGATGAGGAAGTAGCTATAGAGTCAAAAAGTTAGTTTTTTTTCTCTTAGCACTACTTCTATATAAATTAAGTTAAAACCTTTGGTCAATTCTTACACTACAACCTTATAAATATGAAAGTGTTCAAATTTGGTTTTATATATTTATAAGACTTGATTGGTCATTAATTGTGAATCACATTTTATTTTCAAATTTTGAACTCACAACTCTTTAATGATGAGATCCCAAGTAATAAAGCTTCATACTCACCCTATATTTGGTGCACTCAAATTCAAGTTTAAAACTTAAAGGCGTGACCATTCCTTCTAGAAAGATCTATATTACTCTTTCTCTCATTCAAATATTTAATTTGAACTCATCATAGTGAAGGGACCATTAAATGTGTGTGGAGGAAGAATCATCACTAGGGAGGATTTCCTAATCTTCTAATATATCAACCATATAGATGTAAATTATAATGGGTAACCCATCATAGGGTTATTATTTTTGAGATTTAGATAGATTATAATTCCTTACCCCTCTTGGGTCAAACAAGAAAATAAGTAGTACATCCTTTTCCAATATATTGATAATTTTGGTCATTGATGTAGTCAAAAGTATTTGTATAACTATTGGATCTGAACCACTAATATTTCCATGGCCACTACATATTTCTCATCTAGTTTATATTTTAGCAAGGATTCAAGGATTTTTTCTCTATTTTTAGCACAACCAATTAGGGATTCACAAAATCTATAACATTAACTAATTGTGGGGTTTTATGACTCTAATGGTAGGTAATTGGTTATCAATGTGAAAATTTAGTTATTTACACATGGTCGTTTGAAGCATGCCAAAATTATCTAGATCCCCTTGGGGAAAAAAATGTTACCCATATGAAGGAACCTAATTTGTTTGAACAAGGTTAGAGGGAAGATATTCATCCTATGAATTTAAGATCTTACTAAGATCATGTTATGATTTTTGCTTTTTTAATCACATAAATTTTTGTTAACACAATCTTGGGACATAAAGTAATTGAAAGCACAATGATCCCTATATAGCTGGAATTGAGGAAATTGTATCATTGTAGGGTGTTACAATTTGTGGAATAGTTGGATTCTATGTAAAAAAATTATAAAATAAATAAATGGAGACAATGTTTAGAGTTTCTCCATTATCAAACATGCCTCTTTTTATATAGTTATTATAGATTAATATTTTAATAAATAAGTTTTTATTCCCCTCCATACCAATTAAGAATTAATAGGGAGACTACTAAGGTTGAATAAATATCTATAATACTAATAATATTGCCCATGTGGAAACATATATAGATCAATGTGATTTATTTAGGCTTATAATAAGGGAATTACTCTAGATAAATTCCCCAAACCTAAAGCATTGAGCAAAACTAAATTATGGGAAAGTGATTTTATTAGTAATTCAATAAAATAAATTTGAGAAAAAGTTTTTATAATATTGGTGATCAAATAATAATTTCCAAAAGGCTTATATATGGTATCATTGTCTAGAATTTTTGAGGGGTGATGAGTATCATGTTGGTATTCCCTAATACTATTAATTATATTTACTTCCTCTTAGATTTTTAACTCTACAACCCCTATCATCATGGTTTTACCTTAGAATCCCAACTAGGGAGTCATATCAAAATTGGTATTTATATAATTATAAAATTCAACATTATTAGTACATGATTTTTTAGGATAATTATGTTGAACTACTTGATTCTATAAGTTACCCTATGTTTGATTTGGGGAAGCTCATGTTGATGATTTAGAAATGTGTTTTGGTAAATCTAAATATTTTGGTTCTAAGGAATAAAATGGCCATTATAAAATTTAGGAGGGTTTACACATTATATGGAGAAACATTACCATTATAAAATTTAAGAGGTTTTACACCTACATTACATAGGAGCATTCCTATGAATGTTTGCCTGTGATCTTGAAGGAGCCTTTGGATGAATTTATTAAATTCCTAGTCATTTTAAGTATCATGAGAAATAACTCAATGGAAGAGATAATAAATTCTAAGATCATATTAAATAGACCTATAATTTTTTCCTTGATGAACAAACCCTTATTTATTATTTTAGTAATAATAAAGTTGGTTCTAGAACTATAGAAAATGTTCAACATGTTAAAACTAGTTTTGACTTTGGTTTTGATAATGCATATTATGGGGTGAATTTTAGTTGAAGTACATAGCATGAACTAAATGTGAAGGGTTTGGTTCCTAACATCTAATTTTTTATTTATTTGGGTGTTTTTCATAGGTGGAGACTAATCATTGCTCACTAAATTTAGGTTTTTGCCTTGATTAGTCATGCCATCAGTGGTGGTATTCCTATTTTGTTCAAGGGTTTTGTCATCTTGATTATTGGAATTTATTTGTATCACATTTTTAAACCCCTCCCCCCCCATTATTTTTTAAAGGGTGATAATGCCCATGTTAACTGCATAATTTTTATGACCACTATCAATGGCCACTTCATCAATCTATAAACCAATTTAGAGAGCTTGTTTATAATACTAGTACATAAACTTTTCAATGTCTTCCTTTGTCTACTTGTTGATGGATTGAATAAAAATGATACATAATTTTGTATAGTCAATGTGAGTTATATTGAAATATGAATATGAAACTTACTTCCATCTTGTGATGAAATGGGTAGCCAATTCATTTTTCTTTTTTGATATGAATGAATTCCCTAATGTTAAGCTTACAAATCGAAGCATTAATTATCTGAAGTAATGAATGGACCCCTCATGGAGGTGGTTATACCAATAAATAATTATTCCTTCTAGGTTTTTATGCAAAATATTGGAAACAACCGCATCTCAAGGTAAGAGCTCCCCAAAATCCATAGCATAATCCTTGATGTGTGCATTTGGATCTTCCTACCTTTTTAAAATTGGGAATGTCTAGTAAGGGGCATAGAAGTAGGACTCCTAGTATGTTGAGATAGAGGGGTTATTTAAGATATTCAACATAGGTCCCCATGTTATTAAATTTGGCTAGTGATGTGGCCAAACTAGACTGGACTGGTGAGTTTGCCTAGGGGTTACTTAGATAATCACTAGAAGGAATGACAGAGGATTGATAAGGTGACATGAAATAGGCCATAAAATAGTTATTTAGATAAGTAGACTTAAATAACATATATAAGTAGGGAGAAATATTTTATAGTGTATAATGATAGGTGATTTGTTAAGGATGTGAAACCATTGTCATATAACTAACCTCATCCTATAAATAATAGATCATACCTATATATTGGTCATATCTAATTGATATTTTTACATATAGTTTATTTAAGATAATATATGGCCTAGTATCTATACTATGGTTAGATGAACTCCTAGTGATTGTCATATCGTTATAGTCAGGTTGATTGCTAGTGGTTTTGGATACATCCCATACCTCATGAATAGGTATTCCACTCCTTGTTTAAGTATTGGGATGAAAATTACCCATTAGATAGGAGTTCTCTAGGGGACTATAGCACACCACTCTAGTGTCTTTTCCCCTGTCCTATCTTTCTACCCAATAAAAACTAATTCTAAAATTAAAAAAACTATAAGAAGGTTGGAATATGACCCTAATGAGCCCCATTTAAATTAATTTAATATATATGAATATGTAGACACTTTTCAAACCATTTGGCACACAAGATACTTCCACATCAAAAAGAACTAGAATCATAATTACACATTAAAATCAATGTACCTATTTATCCTAATTTTGATTGCATATAGACCTAGTAACCAAGAGATCAAGTATGAATAAATTTTATTGGTAAAAATTCATAGTTATGGAATTTATTCACACAACACCATATCATGGGAGAACTATGTGAAGTTTGATCCCTCTTCAGAATATTGGTATGTAGGTAGCGCTCAACACATGGTATGTTGAGGTCTTAAAAAACTTAAAATCATAAACCCATTTTCACACCATTGATTTTAATTTATTCATATGTCAAGGAGATAGAGGTTTTGAGGGAGAATCAATCAAATAGTGGTCTCTACAAGTGATTGCAAGTTCCCACAACAAATAAAGGATCCATAAATGAAGACACAAATAACCCAAAAACCCTAATTTCCTAACTTTAACTGGGCATGAGTGCTACATATTAGACAGGAGTGCTACCCCTATAGTGCCTTTCCCATGGCACTTTTGTCGAAGCCCAATCTAGTTGTTGATTCCTATTTCTAGTCACAAAATTCACTCTACAAAACAAATTTTAGACTTTGATTCCTCCCATAGTTATAGTTTTAAGATAAGCAATTATTTTCTCATTACACTTTTATATTTATAGTAAATTTATAAAATAAAATAGTTCAAAATAAGTGAGTACTATTATTTTTATATTATTCTACTAATTTTACATAATAATGTTGTCTCTTAGGGTTTTACATAAATCCAAAATTTGATAAAAGATATTAGTTAATCATATTTTATTCAAAATTTTCCAAATCCAAACCAAAAATATTGTTAGGGTTTGTATTATTATTTTTCATATTTCCATATTTTGATTTAGTATTTTCACATCTAATATATTTTGTTATAAAAACAAATTTTTAAGTTTTAATAACATATTTTATGGATAGAAAGGAATCTCTTCCTCCTCCTCCTAACCATAAAGGTTATGATATCTACTTTCCCTCTAACCAAGTCCATGCTATCATTATCACAAAAGGTAAGGTATAGTATACTATATCTCCTAATGAAGCTAATAAACCTATCCTTACTCAAACCCCTCCACCTCCCACATCTCCTCTTAAGGGTTTATGTATACATGTTCAATGTGAATCACCTAGGAATTGTGTTTATGATGATCTAAAGGATCAAATAATATTTCTGGTAAAGTTAATTGTAGATTTTATAAATAAAAATTATTTTTTCAATTTTAAATATCACATTATTGAAACATTAGATTACATGTACAAAGAATCCAACATATTTTAGTATTAATCATGTATCTACACCTCCATTTAGTAATGTTTTACCTAACAATATTTCATATCAAGAGGAAAAACTAAAAAATAATACATATACATTAAGTGATTAAAAATTTATGAAAATGGATAATAAGATTTCAAGTTAAATTCTAAGGAAAATGGTTAAAAATAATTTGATCGAACTATCTCATCTACATCCTCTATGGAGATCAAAATATTATTTTACATATCATAGAATGTATGAACATCATATATATCATTATTTAGATTCAAAGTATAAAATATAGTTAATAGTGGTGATCCTATAATTGATATATAACTTAAGAAACCCACTCACATTATGAGTGCATCTCCTAAATCATAAGTTACAAATTAGACCTAGTATAAAAGTGGTTACCAAAGGATAAACTAGAGCAAGTACATTTTGAAAAGGCCCAATTAACAAAATAATAGGTTTAAAAGGAAAAAATATTACCAGAGAAGGTTAAAAAATCTAAGATATATCAATAAATAGAATTAAAATAACTAGATCAAATTTAGCAATTACAAAGGGAACACTTTGAAATGCACATGTTACAAAAAGAAAAAGTGAAATTACTACAAGAGAAGTTGTAAAATCAAATTCAAGATAAATTTAAAAAACATTACTAAAAGAGGATTTCTAATAAAATAAAGTAAAAAAAATGAAGTACCTATAAAAGATACAATCTAAATTTTGGTTCCCAATGAGTTCTACATTTGTACATTGTGTGGCATATATAAGAGCATTAAGAACCAAAGAGGATTTCTAGAGGCTTTGGTTCTAAATCCTCTCATATATGCCACACAATGTACAAATGTGGTGATCAATAACACTATCGAAATTAATGTTTGTAGCATGAAACTCTTACAATTTATTGGATATGATAAGGAAAATTTGGGTAAGATTACTTTATCTAAACTATTTATTTGATCCATTGATTTAACCTGCATAATTTGGCCAAAATCATGTTCATTGGTATTTCATGTATGTCTTGGTTTGGCATAATATAACACTAAATTATTAAGATCATCAATGATGAGAATGGGGGAAACAATTGGTAAATATGTCAACCATATCACATTTGCATATGAAATTTTAACTATTTTAGTTTCAAGAGAATATAGAGTTTATTTAAAGTAATAGAAACAAACAAAATTCATACTTTCATCTAGCATATAAGGAGATACAATTAATAACATATCACTTAAGACACATGACACAATACACATTGCAAAGGAGAAATCAAAAAGGTTAATACCACAATGTGAAGTAGTTCCGTATTCACATAAAGATACAATTTAAGACAAGAGTGGAATTTCAAAAGTTCAAAATCTATATGGTGATTATAACAATCCATATTGGAATTATCATAATTATATTGACATATGCATAACATTAATATGGAAATACTATAGAACCTACATAATTTCATGACACTCTTAATTTTCAAGAGATCACCATTATTTTGATCAATATAGAATATATTGATGGTAATAATCTTAAGGGAGTCATCAATTATTATGTTTTAATCTCTTTCTCATCATATATATGCAAAAATACAAAAATGGTAAAATATTTAAGAAAATACCAAAATCAGGACTTGTGCTTGTTTATAGCTATCTTTTCATATGTTAGTTCAATTATGCATATTATTCTATAATGATTTACATAATTTTATATAATACATGCTTCACCAATGTATATGTGCATTTTAAAATTAGATAGAACATAATTTATAAATTTATTTTCCAATAATTTCATTGTTACAAACATAGAAACTGTATTTAGATGAGTATTGTGGAAGATATGAGCACATTGATATAGTGTACCTTACACCATTATTTTCCTAGTGAGATTATATTATCACCACTTAGTTCTAGACTACAAAAAAACTTTAAACAACATTTAAATTCATTAGATAGCTCATTTGGGGCATATTACACAAGTATTTATCCTTATTTCCCCACATCATCTTAATCACATCTGATATCTACACATAATATCACATATTTAAATATTTATCACTCATTAGCATTATGATATATTAATGCTTATCTAAAATGTTTAATATAAATAGGTTAAAACTTAAATTTTGTTGATCAAATTATATATTTATGAATTCTCTCTCTGTATTTTGTCCTAGCTTCATTTATATGCACATTATCTAGTCATTTTGAGGGCATTTCTAAGTGGATATAAACATTTATATCTGTGATTTTATGCATGTGATGACATTTGAAAATGTATTTGTGTGTGTGTTTCATTTTTATGAGGACATTTTCACATGTCCTTCTATGTGGATATAAGCCTCCTTTATTTGATTTTATGCATGTGAAGGAATTTGAGCATGCCTTTGTATGTGATTCCTATTCAAGTGAGTGACATTTGAACACATCCCTCACATGTGGCTCTTTATCATTCAATTATATGTTTCATATGTTGTGAGTTTATTATTATTTTTTTAATGTCATGGGAATGACACCATGATTACATCTTTACTTAGGTTTATATGCCATGATGGACATCATACATCCACCTAGCCCTTCTAATGCCATCATGTACATCATGCATTCTTACCTAATTAATTATATTCAACATTATATACTTGGTTAATCACTTATCTATGTGATTTATTGTCATATATATAGACATATTTACTATGAATGCTTGTTTCCACATGTGTTTTACAGTCTTGCTATGTTTAGTTTACATACATAATGATGACATGATTCTCCATGTTGTCAATATTACTCATGTTTACATCACAATAATATAATTCATATCTTTTTATTTTGAGTTAATTTATTGGGCATGATTAAAAAACAACCTAAAAAGAGGTGTCATTTATAGATATTTATCATAGAGACTAGACCTCCCAAATCAATGGATAGACAATATCTAATAGTGGTTACATAGTTGACATAATTTAAGGCTTAAAAAATAGATATAAAATCATGTTAGATAGGAGAACAAAACTAAATAGAAGAGAAATACTCTAATGTCCTTACCAACATTTTTTTACAAATTTTTGAAAAAGAGAATATCCTTAATTTATCAGAACCTTAGTTTACTCAAAATAGTTCTCAATAATTTCATAATCTTAGTTTCAATTAATACTTAGAATTACATAATTTTGTCTCATATTTGTTAAGTGTGGGGTAAATAAGCATGCCATGTTGTTCGAATATGGTACACAATTTTTTTAATTAATATCATAATTATTTTACAGTCTCAAAATATATATACACCAAATATTAGTTGGGGGCATGTGCATGACACATTATTTTGCTTAGTGCTCATTGTTTTGAACCAATCTTACGTATAGAGTGATAATTCATGTAATTTTCCATGTCATATCCAGTAGACCTATATTATATTTAATATTTACACTATTTTTTTCATAAATTTTACACTATAATTGAACCTTATTCCATATGTAATGGTTGGTTTTCTATTTGCACTAGTATTTACCTTAGAATATCTATTAGGATTCATACATGGATTATACATTATTTTATTACTTTAGGTAGGTAATGATGGATTCAAGCACACCTTTATTTCTTAAGGACACCTAATCAATGATGATGATTAGAGTATGCATAGTCCAATCCAAGCTACTCAACATTAATGTAATTGTAAGTGTGCAACCCACCATAGTCACTAGTTTTTGCACTAGGAAAACATAATGGTTCATGTAACCAATCAATTGCATTCACTCCTTGTCATTCTATAGTTCATTGTATTTCACTTTTTTATGTTCATATTATGTAAATACTAATATTAAATATGTTTCATTTCAAGTTTTTTCATGGATCACAATTCAAAATAGTGGCCTACATCCAACACTCCTCTACATAGGTAATTTTATGTATGCACTATTTTTTCATTTTACTCTAGTACTTTAATTTTTACTATATTACTAGAGTAAAAGTGTGGGTGGGAGGGTTTTAGACATTTAAATTAACATTCAAGATAAACTCATGCACTTATGACCACTCTTTTACACTCTTATCTCTATGCCTATCTTAGGTCCCCTTTTGATCACTTTCGACCACCTTGCATAGTATTTTAAGATGGAAGAAAATACTTGAAAGGACTCATTCCTATACTCATCAAACTTAGACATATTTTATTCCATGCCTAAAACACAACATGATGAAATAACACATATGATAGTATCACCCTAGGGGACTATAGTTCACCACTCTAGTGTCCCTTACCCCATCTCCCATCTTCCTACCCAATAATCACTAATATGAAAATTTAAAAACTATAAAAAGGTTGGAATATGTCCCTAATGATCCCCATTTGAATATATGACTATATAAACATTTTTTAAACCATTTGTCACACAATAGGCTTCCACATTGAAAATCACCAAAATCATAATTTCACATTAAATGGAATGCACCTATTTCTCCTAATTCTAACTACATACAACCTTATAGTCTAGAGATCAAGGTTGAATAATTTTTATAGGTCACAGTTCATGGTTAAAGAAATTAATAACACCATTATTTTAGTATCATATAGAATATTCCATCATTTATTCACACACCATCATAGGATGGGAAAACTACATGAAGTTTGATCCCTCTTTAGAGTGTTAATATGTAGGCAATGATCAACATATGGTATGTTGAGATCTCACCCAACATAAATTTATAACCTATTCTTAACCCTTTTATTTGTATTAGTCTTCAAATTTTAATAAGATGGGGTTTTTGATGGAAAATAAGTCATACAACTGTCTCTAAAAGTGATTTCAAGCTCTCAGATTAGATACATGCTCCAAAAATGAAGACACAAAGAAACCATAAACCCCAATTTACTAGTTTTAAAGGGATAAAAACACTGCATAGTGGATAGGATCACCACCCCTCTAGTGTCCTTCCAATTTCATTATTTTCTAGGTTGAAATATATATGTTTATTCATATATATAGTCTCTTGGACACTCTATAAAATAAATTTAAGACATTGATTCTTCCCATAGTCATAGTTTATAACTAAGTGATAATTTTCTCATTCAACAATTCTATTTCTAGTAAATTTCTAAGACATAGTAGTTTTAAATTAGTGAACACTATTATTTTTATACTATTACCCTAATTTTACATGGTAGTATTACAACTTGGGGTTTTATATAATCCCAAATTTTATAAAATTTGGTGAAAGATGCTCATTATAGAATTAAAAGATATATTTGTATCAATTTTTTCTCTAATATCATATAATAGATTAAAAATAGAACTATGATCTCCTTCATTATCAATGATGATGAGGAGGTGAAACTCCTAATAAATGTTAGGAATGCCAATGTGGGAATGATTTGGGTAAATTACTCAAGGGATATGGTTAACTCAATCTAATTAGTTATTCCCTATCAATTTCATAAACAAATGTGAGTCATGTATGACAAGTATAGACTCAATGATAATGAAGGATATGGATAAGATAATCTAGGGTTAAATCATATTATATTGACAAACTCAATTTTGGGGGAGGATGATGATATATGGATCATGGATTTTCTCTTGATCCTTTAGGGAATTGATAGCATTAATAATGATATGGGGGATATATATGGACTATAAAACCATGATTTTAATGTTGTAACTAATATATTATTTGTTTTAAATGGTAGATCCTCATTCTTCAACTCTAGGAAATAGATTTCTCTATAAAGGTATGGAAACTTAGGGATTATCAACAAAGAGGCAAGGTGAGATAATATATGTGTAAAATATTCTTATAAATATTATATGTATTTTGACTTGAATTTATATTATAAGAAAGTTTTTAATAATGGTTTTACTCATTGGTACAATGATTTGGTTGTTGATTTATTTTGTGTTTTTGGTATTGTTTTTATGGAAAAGAAAGCTAATTAATTGTAGAAAATAAATGAATAAAAATAGATAATAATGAATATATATATATATATATATAATAATTAATATATATATATATATATATATATATAAAATAATGCTTATTTTTTATTTTTCAATGGATAAAATACTAGAATTCAAAATCTAGGGTACCAATACAAACTTTTATTTCTAATTTTTCTATGTGTAAGATAAATGAAATTATTTTTTTAGATTATAGATGAATGAATATATTATGTAAAATAATATTTATTAATATTAAAGTAAATAAAAAAAAATCTCTATATCTTAATAAACAATACTACCAAACATCTAAATATTCCTTTGCATATGCAAGCTAGAACTTATTTATGGGGTTTCTAGATGATTACATACTAGGTTTGAATGATTTGTATCAAATGAATTTAAATAAATATGTTATAATTTTATAATTTAATAAATCAAGTTAAATTTACTCAAACTTGTAAAATCAATACCAATATACTACATTTTACTCTCCTAGGTTTGGCTAGAGTTTTTTACTTATTAATGTGCCTATTTGTGCAAAAATGATATCTTTTTCTAAGATTAAAAATTAATTTTGTTGAATCTTAAATTAATTTTTTTTATAATATATAATTAGGGTTTTTAATTAAAATATATGTTATTTTAAAGGACCTATTATATGGATACAAATACTATGTAAACTAGATCATATTTTTGGTGCAAAGATTAGAAGAGAGAGGAATTATTTTACCTATTTTTTTCCTTTTAAAGATAAATATGTAATATAATGAAATAAGGTAAATTAAAACTAATATAATCTATTGAACACATTGAATAATCTAAAACTCTAACTCTTAACCTGATCAAGATGTAGACTAGCTAGAAACAAGAGATGTATTTCTGATATTTTCCTCAACATGCTAGCTCCACTCAAAAAATGATTGAAAAAAGTATATGATCAAGGATAATATGGAATAAAAATATTAAAATAAAAATATTGGAAAAAATAACTCCAATGGAAATACAATTTTACTCTGGTTAGTTAGGGAATTGACTGTAAAGATCTAGTGAACAAATAAATAAGACTCATTACTTGAAATTATGTAGTCTAACACAAAAATGATAAAAATAATAGCTCAAAAATAATTTTTAGTAGGTTTTGTCTATATAAATATTTAAAAATTCAACCTCTAATGAAAATTTTGGATCTAATTCATCTAAAAATGGAATACATGTAGGAGAGGGATGTGAATTGCAAGGGTGAGTTTAACTTAGTCGAACTAAATTAAAAATTAAGAAATACCTAAAATGTTTAAAACTAAGAGTAATATATGATATCATGGAGGTACACTCAAGGTGGTGAGAACAATAAACTTAAAAATAAGCATGAAAAACATGCAAAATGTTGATTTTTAGAAGATAAATTTAGAACATGAACCAAATGTGATAAAACCACCCACATTTGTAGGGGTAGTTATATAACCTAAGGTCCTAGTGATAGAACCACCACTCTTAGGAATATAAAAACTTCATTGTAATATGTGACCACCTTATCAGTGATGGTTCCATCATGGTGTTATGTAGAACTATCAAGGTGGTTTTTTACCTTAGGGGAAGTTTTATAATGGACCATAACAATTCCATCATTGGAAGGGGTGATTTTATCCTCCATGGAATGTTTTAAAAAAAAGATGAAATATCATACCCAAGTCAAATAAAAAGTGGTTTTAATAGGCTCAAGAGAGAGATAGGGAGGTAAAAAACTAGAATGTTATAGACGACCTACTTTGAGCATAAAGTATGGGATCACTTCAAAATCATTAGATATCGCATCAATAATGTCACACTATGCAAATTTTGTGTTCATATAATTACTAAACTTAGCATACATATGTATACCATTGTATATCAATTAGTATAGATTTAGGAGGCATGATATCTATTCATGCACATTTACATAATTTTATATTCATAAGACATGATAATGAATCACGCACATAGGGAATGATAGTAATTCATGAACATAAACACACTTTTATATTTATGGGGCATGATATTTATTCATGCACATATACACACTTTAAAATTCATAAGACATGATATTGGTTAACACACATAAATAAAAACATAGTATACACCTAAATATATGATGGTTATCATTCTAATTCAAACTTATTAGATCTACAAGCATGATGGGGTAATGAACATTGTTTAATATATTTAAAAAATGGATTCAATCTAAATTACGTAAACCTAAGTGAACATGAAACTTAAATTATAATTAAAACTATAGTAATGATAGGGGAATGAACATTGCTCATTTATTTTTTTATCATGCATGGGGTGAACTTAAGTGAAACAATAAAAATTGAATCTATAAACTATTTATAGTGGTTGAATATATTTTAGGGATGTGTTAAGGTTAAACAACTCTTAACACATCATTAATGAACCCAATTTTATAATTTTCTATTTTCATCTTAGAAGTACTCTTCAAATAATTACATGGAAACTTGTTTATTTCCATACACAAGTAGTGAAAAGGACTACTATTACATTCTTATCCATGGTGATTGGGTCCATTCTTTACCATTGACATCTCCAGTCTTCAAAACAATAGCACACACATTGAGTGAAACCATATGACATACATATACATGTAGTTATTCATCAAATACATTTTTAATTATAACTATAATTATTTATTTGGTAAAAAATATATTTTATCTCGTACATCATCTCTTTTAGGAATACTTAACATCATTGGAAAAAACAAAAAAAATTAAATTTGTAACCACCGACATAGGTATGAAATTTTTTTTTGCATTTTATCATGTATTGATAATTCAATTAAAACACTAGGTTTAGGAGAGGGTAATATAGATATCCAAATTTGGTACAAGCCTTATTTCACAATGATTTTATGCAACGTTACATGTATACATATCAAAATATTAACTAGCTAATTAATGAACCATTTCTTTTTATATGTCTTTTGTCTTATTCATTTTATTTAGCTATTTGATACCTTTGTCTTATCATTTTTCAACTTGCCTTGTCATATTACAAAGATATCTAGATGTTTATTTCATCCTATAATATTTTAATGCCCTGGGTTACTTCTATAATTTATGGTTAATATTGGCTATTGGTACTAACCAAAAATTACATAACTGAAGAAGATTATGTGTGTGTGTGTGTGTGTGTGTGTGTGTGTGTGTGTGTGTGTGTGTGTGTGTGTGTATATATGTATATATGTGTGTGTGTGTGTGTGTGTGTGTGTGTGTGTGTATGTATATATATATGTATATGTATATATGTATATACACACACACACACACACATATATATATATATATATACATATACATATATATACATATATACATATATATATATACATGTATATATATACATACATACATACATATATATATATATATGTATATATATATATATATATATTACATATATTTATACATATATATATATATATATATATATACATATACATACATACATATATATATATACACATATATACATATATATGTATATAGATATATGTGTCTGTGTATATATATATATATGTATACATACATACATATATATATATATATATACATATATATACATATATATGTATACAGATATATGTGTGTGTGTGTGTGTGTGTGTGTGTGTGTGTGTGTGTGTGTGTATAAACTCATTTTCAGGTATTTGGGACAATCAATTTAAATTATCAATATCTATAAAATACTAGATTTTGCACCTAAAAAAGTTTTAGAGCTAAATTTAAAGATTACAAGGGTCAATTTGAATCAGTGTTCTTATAGTAATGGAAGGCTAAGAGGAAGAGAATATATTCTAACATTAACAAGAGAAATATATTTAAGTTTGAACCTTATTTAGAGTATCTGAAACATAGTGTAACACTTGGTCATTCAATAGGGATTGGCCAAGGTCATTGCAACTCAACCATGTGACCCAAATCCTTATTTAAAATCATATTAATTTTTCAAAGACAATTTTTGGTAATATAGGTTAATCCACATGAGTTTATATTTGGTGAAAGGTTAAAATAGTAATTACAATCATTAACACATCATCCCATAATAAAATATGAGTTCTCTATGTGTAGGGTTGGTACTGATCACAACATGTATTAATATATTATTGATATTGATTTAATATGATATAACTAATGAGGAGACAGTATGATGAAATTATCTATACACAAATCATTTACACATTCCTTAGACATGGAATTCAAATAACAATTAATTAAAACTACGTGTAAAATAATATAAGAGCCATCTTAACTCTTATTGTCCATTTATTTCTATATTTAACCTATATACTTTTCTAAGTTTACATAATTTCATGAGTACTTATATATATATTAAAAATATTAAATAAGTCATTATTCAAATATTTTCTATCCTATTAATGTTTCTTAAACAAAATTAGGATAAAACACTAGTGATATAATTATTGATGTGCATATATTAGGGAAGGTTAAACATTTTTGGCATAGATTGAAGATATTTGAATAAATAATAAATAAAAAAGATACTTTGAAGATTGAGGGGCATTATTTTCATAGGGTATTGAATAAGGTACTAAATATCATCAAGGTATATAATTTTTTAAAAATCTCAATAACAATCACTACCATTAAGGTAGATAAATTTATGATGTCAACTATGAGGATTATTACATGGATGATAATATCCAAAATGATCACTATGAGGCAGTGTAATTAAGTGAATAAGGAAGACATATACATTGTATGACTTATGGAAAATTCAACAATAGTGTTATATAAAACCAAATATATATTAGAAGAAGTGGTAATGGCCTTTAAATATGTGCATATAAGAGGAGACAAATTTTACTAGTGAAATATGCTAATTTTTCATGATATAATAAACTAGGTTTCTTAAAAGAATATATTGTTAACATAAATGATTGAGAGAAATTTTCATGTATAAAACTAGATTTCATACACGTGGTTATTAGATGAATGATAAATATGTGAAATAGATGAAATTTTGGTAGGAATGCACAAAATAAGCATTCATGGAATATCAAATACCACAAAATATGTTTGAAAATATAATTGCTATATTTAGTTTTGTGTGATGGCAAAATATTCATCTACAACATTTCATAGGAAGGGAAAATGATCAAGTTTGGTTAATTTACCATATGTAATAATGACATAATATTTAGAGTGTATGTTAAATATAATAAATGGTATGTCAAGATCATGGGTGAATATTGTGATGATTATGCACATATTCATTCATTATAGAAGATAATATAAGAATTGGTGGAGTGTTATCTAATAATTAGGATTAAAATAGTGAAGGGTTTGATATAAACCCACCATTAATTGTAAAAGTATATAAAAATAAATGTAATATCACATGCGTTGAGGCCATAATAAAAATTTGGAACAACACAATAATCTAATTTAATATAGGAACTTTCAGGGGTCAATGATCGTTGATGGGGATTATATGTAGAGAATACAAGAATTAAAAATAGAAATAAATAACATAATCAAGTTGAATTTTGGAAATGGATAGAGAAGGTGACAAATAATGGGAATAATACATTGTTATATACAAATATGACACTATTCAAAATATGTGGCTCGTGTGTTGATTAAATTCGTATTAAAGGGAAACTAGAGAGAGGATTCATCTTCATAGAAAAACATGAAAATACCCAAGTCAAGTACCTTGGGATATTATCAATAATTATTTACAAACCACATAAGGAATCTATGGGTGAGTTGGCCAATCAAAACCAATTAAAACTAGTGGAAAGAATCAAGATCCTAGTGAGACTATTATGAATAACAAACATATTCCAAATAAAATCTCACCAGCAAGTATACAAAGTCTTAAAGTAAACATAGAGGAGGTGAAAAATAATGAAAAATTAAATTTGAAAAAAGATACATAATAAGTACCCACACAAAAATATATTATAAATATGACTTTGTAAAATGAGGTAAACACTAAGGAGACACCATGAGAGGAACCTAATATATAAAAAAGTTAAACGATGCAATATTTGATCCTTGAAAAGAAGATCAAATCTAAGATGAAGCATAAAAAAAACCAAATATAAAATAGGAAGGAAATATTGCATAATTTGAGATTTAAAATGTTTAATTTATTATACATGATGAAAAAAATGAGTTGAATAATGTGATATTTATTATATAAACACATGTCATGTAGTAAGTGCCATAATTTAGATTGAATCATTAGGGTTGGTAATAGGAATGATTAGGCATGAGAATGTGACAAAAATATCCTTGAAAATTATTAAGGTTATTATTGTATCCAAATATTTCACCCCTAAATGAGGTTGTTTAGACCTCTCCAGATTTGGCCAACATGGGATTACCTATAGGCATATGGGTTTCCTATAGCATAGGTAAACCTCTAGGTTAAAGGGCTAACTCTTGTGATTTATCTCTTAAGCTCACACACTATATTAGACTATTCACTAGGGGGAGAAAAGGGAAGAATTCAATATAATTTAACCTATACTAATAGAGGTTATACACCAAATATTAGTCCATAAACATACTTGCATTTGCTCTAAGAATGAATAATCCCAAAACTAAACTAAACTCATTATCCTTCTAGCATAAGTATTTCTCATATAAGAAAATTACTATACACATCTAGAGGTGGGTGAAAATAAGGCCTAATACTAGATAATACTCATCCCTCTCACACTTAAAAACACACTTAACAAACAAATATAGTTAATAAAACCTATTATAAGAGATATCAATCACACAAAACATGCAAGGGTAGTATGGAAGCAAGGAATAAACACTCATCACTTGTCAACCACATAAACCACTTAACACAATTAGGGAAAATATTTTAGAGATAAAATCAATTTCAAAATCTTATTTAAATTCAAAACAAGGTGACAAACTATCTAGGATTCTCCATAATGTGTGTACTAGATACAAATGCCAAAAGGCTTGCATATATAGATCATAAGAAAAGAGATATAAGAATAGAAGTGGAAGGTTCACAAGACTAAGTGTCAAGATATGAAAAATAGTTATAATTCAATATAAAAAGGTGTAAAATAGACCATGTAGTGGTCTTGGATAAGTGCCCATATAAAGTATGACACCTTCACTCAATTTGGCATAGAGACTCTTCATGTCTTTCTTGAAACTACCTTTTGGTGATAAAGAGTCATTAGAATTATTAATAATAAATTAGGAAGTATTTTATGCATATTTAATAACATGGGAGGTTATAAATAATATAATGATAGTAATTTATACCTCTCTAACTTATAATCTTCCTCTTGACTCTTGTGTTCACTATCTATAGTCAATTACTAGCCCTATTTCCACCAATCTTCAAAATTCTCATTAAGGCGACTTATTTTTGTCCAATGCATCTCATTGAAGAGGTGTTATAAAACTTAATTAAACCATCTTTTTCCTCTATTCTATAATATAATTCAAGAAGGTTTAACATCATTCTTCTCATTTTCACACTAGATAATCACTTCTTCTCACTATCTCATTTAGACTTTCTATAATGAAAAGTGTAGAAAGAGATTTAAATTAAAATTTAGGTGAGATATGAGTATTATGGATTTTAATAAGTACCCATTCATATTATCAAATGATTTTCGCTCAATAATTATCTGATAGACATATGAAACAAATCAAATCCTACAAGAAAAATAGAATTAAGATTGTCTATACAAGTGATAGTACTTATAAACTGGGTGGAAAGGATCATGGTAGAGTTATAAACAAGTATAAATCACCTTCATGGCCAAATTATCCCTTTATTATCCATAATCCTTCATGTTTTCTCCATCAAGTCTAAAAAAGGGTTTTAGGTCTCTTAGACTATTAATAATGATTCATAAAATCTAGATATCTAACTCTTAGACAAATTGCTTATAGAACTAGTTTAGGGACCCAATAAATTATTCGCAACTCCTTGAGGCATCATGCATAGTTTATGTACTAATGTGATAAAAATAAAGTGGCCTTTGAGCTCCTTTTATGCATTCTAAGTAGGGCTAATAGAGTTTTAGGCCAAAATGATCAATCTTGATATTCTATCTAAAAATTAATGGTTCATTTCATCCTTATAATATTCCATTAATATTCTAAAAATATTTTAGAGGGTCATATGGTCATCTGAATCAAGATAGATTCCATGAGACTTTAGGCCTAGTTCTAGGCCTAATATGCCTAAACCATGTATCTACATACATGACCACCTGTAAGTGGTCCTAATGGTTTTAAGTGTTTATCCACACTTTTTTACCTTAAAACCATATTTATACATAATACTATGACCATTCCAATAATTTTCCTCCATTTATTTGTAATTCATGTACAATGGTCTATAGGTTGGACTGCTTGTAGAGTGCCCTTTGTCTGTGATAGAAAAAAGAGCATCTCCTCTATTTGTCTAACTCATATGAGATCATGGGAGCATAGATTAAGTAAAAATATCCTTTTATACCAAATTGTATGTCTATATTATACATATAGATCCATAAACGTCTCAAATTCTCACAACTAACCTATAGGACATTGAAAACTATATATAAGGTCTTAGTAGATTGAGTGTGGGGTTAGAACCCAATTTTTTCTTTAGTCTTTGATTTGTTTCCTACCTCTTATAATATAAATAAAATATGGTGATATAGTATTTATATTTTATTCAATATGTTCCATTCATCATTTCTTGCTACCTACCAAACAAACTTACATCTTGTATTATCTTAGTCCGGTCTACAATTTATGTCAAATTGTAGGTGTGCATCTTAGGGAATATGTGATATTATAGGTGTATATGTATGATTTAATATTTTAATTCACCTTATTTGATTAATATTGAGGTTAATAATATAACTATACACCTATGTGAGCTCATATCATGTCACAGAACCATGCTCTCATCAATGTACTATAGTGCACTAGTTGCATTTCAAGTTTTATGGTTAATGCACTATCATGAGATTCCTATAGGTGATAATATGCATGACAATTTTACTTATCTCATGTTATTTAAGTTCATAAAATAATTTCACATCTATATGTATCATTATCTATCTTCATAACATGCTTTCATGTCTCTATCATCAACCTACTAGGTGTCACTAAAAGTTATAAGTTCATGTGGCTTTTGGCACCATTTTGTACTGAATGTTCTCAATAGAAAATTTCATAATTTTATATCACCATCAGTCATTATTATCCCATGATAAAAAAAACATATTATCATGTTCAAGTGATACTATTGGGACTAGGAAATAATAAGTAAGACATTAGGCCACATTAGACCTCATCAACTTCCACCAATAGAGGATATTTCATGAGGCAAGATTCTATTTTGTAGAGATTAAGGTAAACTCTCCCTTTACAAATTTTCTAAAATATACACCTATTTATGTTTCTTGAGGGAGTATTGGATGTATTTTGTATATCTTGAGTGACTTGGGAATCTCATTCAAGTCTTTGGATTGAAAACCATCTATGTTTTGGGTTTCATATGATCTTCCATGCTCCATACATGCCTACAATTAACTATATATTATTATCATATTGAAGAGATCTTAGCAATCCTTACTCATTACCTTGGAATCCATATTAATAAACCTTTAGGTCTCTTAATATAAAACTTAAATTATGAAACTAACTTCTATGTTTTGAGAGGTTGAACACATGTACCTTACCTTTTATCTAAAGCCACTTACACAAGGATAAACTCTGTAACTATGGAAACATACTCTGTAGACCATAATGTGTTCACCTTTAGCATAAGGAGATTATTATGCCTATCTTACCATGTTCACACATTAAAAATGGGTTAAAAAAAATTAATAGGATGAAACATATCTATAAGAACACATACATTACTTGTAAGCATTAGATCATTACAAATAAATGAGAAAATCAAAGGTGCTAGAGTTATGAAGGAAAATTTAAGATGTTAACATTATTAATTGTTGTTCATAGAGTATATTCCACCATTATTGGAAATATGACCATGGAATGAGGTCTAATAGAGACTAATTTCATCCCCCAAGTGCATTCACCTTAACTCTACCCCTACTATCTGTACCAATTGCGAATCGGTTGACCTAGTTGACCTACTAAAGGGAGTGAAGAGAGAGATGGACTAGTTTTTACCATTTTTGGAGCTATGAAAAATATCTAAACATGGAGATGATATATGGGAATATTAAGGGACACTCTAAAGTATCCACATGTCTCATAACTATTATGAATCCATATCACTAATTGAAAATGTCCTTATTTTTAGACATATTCCTTCTTTCTACATTTAACCTACAAATTTCATCTCCAAAATTAACAATTAAAACCTATCTAACACATGAGACATTGGATATCCTCTTTACATACTTGTACTTTGGTTAAAATCCATATAACTTATTCAAATGACTGAAAGGTGGCATAATGTAACTAGGGTAAACTTAGACAAATGTGACTAAGGTTGAGACATATTATTTTAGCTCATTTAAGACCATGGTGAACATTTATGACCTAGGAGACCCTATAAAAGATTGAACTTATAGGGGGTTGAATTAGTTTGACTAGGGGGTCAAATTACTCAATAATTATGTTTGATATATATATATATATATATATATATATATATATATATTATATTTTTAAATATTTGTAAAGACATGTAAATATGAATGGATAGGAGGAGAAAATTTTAAATGCAGAGGAAATAGTGATACATGTGTTTTATCCTCAAAATATGACTAGAAAATAAAGGTTATAAATGGATAATTTATCCATGGAGATCATATATATATATATATATATATATATATATATATATATATATATAGATATAGTGAGGGATCATAATTTGGAGGTTTTGTAAGAAGAGGGAAAAGAGATAAATATTCTATGAAAATTTACAAACAATAAATTACATTGATTATTTACTTTGGTTGAACTCAAGAACATGCAAGTGCATGAGGAGTTTGATTTATGTTGAAAATCACATATTGGGAAAATTGGAATAGTATTGGAATACTTACTAAGCATAAAACTAAAACCAATAAAAGTTTCTAAGAAAGAGCCATTGTAGGTAGAAAATATTACTATTTTAAAGTTAGAGTTTGAGGATCTCAGATGGGTGATGATGGTAAAAATTAATGAACTTCATTTAATTTTAAAATAATCCAAAAAAATATAGATCTATGCATTCATATGAATATATGAAACAATTATTAAAATAAGAAGTTGAGACTCACGATGATTTTTTAATGTACATGCAGGAGGAAAGAGATCAAGTAAAGAGGTTAGTCAATTTTAAAGAACTATAAAATTTGAACATTAAAATAATAAATAAGATAAATTAATTTTTTTTATTTCCATATCTTTAGGATAAGGGATTAGGGTAAGAATTTATTATGTGTAATTGTTATCAATAATAGATAAAATTAACTAAAAATCAAACTATTGACCTATAAAAGTAAACAAGATAATGAATAATTATTCATTAGTATTTTTTAATATTCCCAAAATTTGGTACTATAAATTTAGTCAAAAGTTGATCATTGAGATGAAATTCAAGAGGACTTGAGATCAAAATTACTTGAAGTTTTGACTATGTAAGAATACAAACAAACCCTAACATAATCTAGTAATAACTTCTTTGAAGATAGTCATGAAGTTTAGTGTGGTGGAATGTTGAACATATAATTACACTTAAGGAATTCACATAAATATATGAAAATATTATTCACATGGATGTGATACATGGTAAAGACTTAGATACTTGCATAAGTATAATATTCTAAGATCATGCACACATAAATAGAATGGTCATGCAAGATAAATAATACATAATGCACTAGTGTATATGGGATTTAGGGGTCCAAATTAATGAACACCTCATTCCCCAATGCTAATTATCTCTCATGAACAATATCTTAGTAAAAAATATGAAGAAAAATGTAAAAAAAATCTCATTATTAATACTAATAAAAAAATTACAATCACAAATGAAATTTGGATCATAATGTTCACTCTCAAACTTGTAGGCATCTAAATTCATGTTCCTTATATCCTATGGTATTGTGATTTATTTTTAAATATTCAACCCATCAATTTTCAATCTACATTATAACTAATAGTTGATCTTAGTAATATTTACCACATTAATAAAATAAATAATCCATGGCCACCACAAATAAAAAACTCACATCAGTAGATTTCCAATGAGAAAGATTCACATGTTAGAATTTTATTGAAAAATATACTATGGATTGAAACTACATATGATTCTTAGATACTTCATAGAGAAATGAGATATATTTGAACTAAATTTGTCATGAAATAATGATATTATGACACACCACGATCATAGTACCTCCATATAAATCAATTATAATTTATTTTCAACACTCTATGGATGTGTGGATTTATTAAATTCATTGTAAATTTATTATGCATCCACACTTATGTTTTCTCTCCTCACCTCAATCTTTGACACTATCTGTGACTATGACACTTGTTAAAATCTTGGGACATCTATGAAATAGACTTGGAATGACTTAAATATACTCTTTATACTATATGAATTAGTGGACTTATTAAATCTTATTAATGAATTGGTCATGTATCCAGCCAAACTTATGTCCCTGCCATTTAATTTAAATTATAATAATACATCATTATTATAACACTTGTCACAATTTTGGACTCTTAGAATCACATGATCACTTTTTTCACAATTAACTTCATTAGGTTTTCATGAGGTTTTAGATATTTTTGAATGATAAATCCAATTTAAGCATAAATTCACATCTACTTAAAATATTAGCGATTGGTTTAAGAGGTGAATGAGAATAAATTTATCCATGGCCTTTATGGACACTTAGTGAATTTTGTAAACACTTAATAAATTGATTTTTCTCCATCAACTTCAACATTAAGTTGATAGTAATATGTGAAACAAAGATGAACTCCATGAAATTTTATATCTGTGTAGATACTATAAAATATAAGAACCAAAGATTGACCACTATGACTCAATTAAGCTAAGAATTTATCCTCATATTTTTTGTAAAATTATATCTATAATATTATAATATTAATGGTGATGTAAAAAATTTAATTCCCCTTAGATGATTTCACATCATACACCTAAGCTAATTAAATCTTCCATGAGATATTTCTATAGTAATTTTTTTGAGATCTAAAATTTATTTTTCATGTTTCAAAACCTTTAATGCATTCAACAAGTTTTATCTTTAAGTTATTTATTGTTCCATTTCACCAAGTAATATAAGTACTTGTTGCCTCTTGTCTTCTTGTAAAATTTTATGTCTAGAATGCATTCCATCCATTCATTTTCATTGGTTTGAAATAACTCCTTTCAATTAGTGGCTGATGTATCCATTATTTATCCTTTGTAACTTATTTTCCTATTTCATAAGGTTAAAAATAAAACACATTGAATATATGTAAAATACATACTCCATTTAAGAATAAAATCTCTTAAATATTGGATGAGAACATTTTGATAATTTTATAAGATTCAATTTTATTCTATTTGATTTTATTATAATTTGCTTTTTGAAATATATTCTTAACCAAATGACTGATATCAATTCCCAAAAATTTAAATTATTTTCTCTTACTTTTTCATCATCATGATCTTTATACTTCTTACCACTTTCCTCCAAACTAATTTTCACCTCCATATCCATATATTGCATATATTGTAAATACTATTAACCTTTAATACTTATTATATTAATATCAATTATGATTCTATATTTAGACACTCTTATAGGGATTATATTAGACATAATATATAAAGGACTAATAATTGAAATTTTGTTAATTGAGTCATTGTAAGAAATATCATCTTGAGATAAAGTCAAATCCCACCACTTGGGATTATCACCAACCAAAATTCTAAATAATTTTTAAAGACTAATATTTACCACTTTTTGATCCATATAATTGAGGGTAATATGTTTAATTAATGTCTAATATCATGTCCATATTTCACCATAGTGTCCTCTAAAATTATCTAACAAATTTAGTATTCTTATCTAATAAAATACTCTTTGCAAATTCGTGTTATCTCAAAACTTATATATGGAATAGGTTACCAATGTTGGTGGCATCCCTAGTATTAATAAATGATAAAATATGAACCATATTATAAAGATATATCCATAATATAAAAAATATTATCAATACCTCATTGATTTATTGGTAGAATAAGAATAAAACAAATGTTTAATGTGCATCATTATCTATTTGGAATAGACAATGGTTGGTATAGTCTTGTCTTATAAATTTCTCCTTTTGCATGTTATAAAAATAAATATATTTTCATGAAATTATTCATTTCCACGTTAATCCCTAATGATAAATAATTTTCACTCAAATGCACCTAATTTTTATCAAGCTGAAAGTGACCAACGAGACCTCCAAAATGTTTGTATTTCAATATTCTCTCTCAAGGAACCTTATGGTATGCAAAACCTCTTTCCATTGAAAAACAATCCACATTGAAGTATGTTCTCTATGCATGGTGTTTATTACACATTTTATGGATTCATGCATGTTTTTCATGCATATCAGACATACAAATCCTTGTTACACAAATATTTCATTGATTTAAACTTGAAGACTTCTACTTGGAGCTTGTTCATATCAAGATCTCACCTACTCAAGGCATCCCAATACTTATTTGATTACCTAATTTTATTTTTCAAAAAAATATATATATCTTGGAATAAAATCCACCCATTTCATGTGTTTATGATTAATCCTGCCTTATATTTTTATGAATTGTAATGCTTGATCTATGTAAAAAAATATATATTTTGTAAAAAAGTAATGCCTCCACTTCTTAAGATCTTTCACTATTTAATAAAATTCTTGGTCATATAATGAATAATTTATTTTATCTTCATTTATTATCTCACTAAAATTTATAATGGTATTTTATTATTCAATCAAAACTACTCCTATGGTTGTGCCACTTGCATCATAGTCCACTTGAAATAAGTTTCCAAAATTTCATAAGTCTAAAATTAGTTGATTCATTATATAATTATTCAATAACTTAAATATAGTCTCTATTTTAGATTCCCATCAAAAATTATTTTTATCTCCTTTCATGGTCTCTAAAATTTAAACACATATTCCAATAATTGTTATAATAAAATTCTAATCTAAAATTTATAATACATTAAAATTTAATGCTTAAAACACACTTTTTAGTGAATTCCACTTTAAACTTTGTCACCTTCTTAGGGTCCATATTTACCCCATATTATGAGATGAAAAATCCCAAATATACTAGATCCTTTTTCATGAAGATACAATTATTTGAGTTTACCAAAAGAATTCACTTTATTTAAATTTTACAATAATAACATCTAATTATTCAATGATCATCTCTATAATGAATAAAATTTAAATATCATAGAAATAAAAAATAAAAAACTTACCCATAAATATCTTCAATGCTTCATGAATTTGTATAATGAATGTGATTTTTGGGATTTTTAAAACCAAATATAAAAAACAAGACATTCATATAGTCCATAATTTTTATTTAATGTGATATTCCACTAATCACTTCCCCTTATTCAATTTTTATGATATCCATTTGTAAAATCTATTTTTGTAAAGTTCTTGGCTCCACTCAAATAGTTCATCAACTCATCCATTCTTGGAAATAGAAACCTATTATTAATTTTGATCTTGTTTATCTCTCTTAAGTATCTATACATTATCTGTAATTCCTTTTTTAAGATGGTAATATGGACAGGACCAAAAATGAGTTCAAACTCTATAGAATCAAATCCCTTTCCAAAAACTCTTATAATTATATTTTTTTCTCCTTATTTTGCATTGGATTCAATATATAATATGATTATTTTTGAAATATTGATCCTAACACTATATATATATATATATATATATATATATAGATTAATCTTATTATTAGTTTTATTTTAAAAATTGGTAGAGTTTGTTGATTTTGTTTAGAGTGTTTTTCCATAAGAACTACCAACTATTAGGAGCATTATTCCACTTATATATATATATATATATATATATATATATATATATATATATATATATATAAGGAATAATGCTCCTAATAGTTGGTAGTTCTTATGGAAAACCACTCTAAACAAAATCAACAAACTCTACCAGTTTTCTAAAAAAATCAATAATAAGATTACTCATATTAATAGTCTATATAAAGTATATAGGATTTATAATTAAAGGAAATCATGTTTCTTCTTGATATTACATCTTGAAAAAATTTATCAAAAAATTAAATAATCTTATGACTATATTCCACCTCTTTTCCTTTATCCTTCAATAGCCTTAATGTGAACCTCTTTCTATCCTTCACAATTGTGTAGGTGTTTTCTCTACAATCATGAACAAATATTATATCAAATATCCATGGCCTTCTCAATATAACATGACACACATTAATAGGCATAATATAAAAAAAATCATATTTACATGATCCATTTTTAGAACTCACCATAAATTTCTCATTTGCCTCACTCGATGACCTCTAAGAAATGAAGAAACCTTGGATGCTATTGGACGAACTAACCTTTTCACCTCAATGTTTTAAATTATTGATTGAGAAATTAGATTAAATGTACTACCAATATAAATAAATACCTTACATTATGTACCTAATTCTTTACACATAAGTAATAATATATTCATTCTTTTCATTTTCATTTATCTCCTTGGTTGGTTTGAAAAGTACTATTTTCATCATAAGAGCATATCCCTATTTTATAACATCCATGTGTATTGGAGACACAAAAAAAACTTCACATTCATGAGTAATATAATTTGTTACTTTGATCCTCTCTTTTTTTATGAAAATATTATAGACACTGAAAAAATATATCTAACATATTACGATCAGAGAACTAATATGTGAAGCCTCTACCTCTTCCTCTTATAAAGGATCCTCTTTTTATATAAGGATAGATTATTGCACTTATATTTTGATTTTAATTTTTAGAGTTTATTACTTCTTATTAATGAGTATATTGTCATCATCCACTACTACTTTTGACTCCTCATTTATAGGATCTTTGTCTACATCTAGACTTCATTTGTTAGCTTATAGTCAACTCTTCCTATGCATTAAATATGCATTTATATGATTCGTCAACCATTCTCATTATGACTAAACTTATTTTATCTTGAATATGAATTTTTTATTATTTACATATCTTAACACCTTATCTATATCATATTCCATATGTTTATAACTTAAGGATATTATATAAAACTCTATAGTATCATGTCTAATACTCATTTCCTTTCATCATAGATTCTACAATTTCTTGAACAAACTCATCTTGTAATTTGAAGTTAAAAAATTAGTCTTAAACTTTGTCACCACTCATTACTATATTTTATTATCTTTACCTCTCATTTGTGTTTCAATTTTTACATTATATTGCCGTAAAAAAGGATGTCCCTTAAATTTTTGGTAAGCAAACTTCATCTTTTTAGGTTCCTACATTGACTCATAGTCAAAATATTTCTTCATATCTATGATCCAACCTATAAGATCTCTAGGGATTAATGTTTTACTATACAAAGGGGTATCCAATTTTTATTAATAAAAAAATTTGTAATATATTTTATAAATTTAATATAATACTTATTCTATATATCTTATATGTAAACTTCTCAAGCTTTTACTTCTTCATCATCAGTCAAATCTTGAATATGATTCAATATTATTTGAATATTCTCCATTGCATAAAAAATTTATTTGATTCCTCACATCATCTATGTGAATTCAAAATATTTATACACCTTTGTTATTTCTCCCGTTCCAATATGATTACCTCTATTCTCAATTTCTTCAACGAACTTTAAAATTATTTTTCACAATTGTATAATGACTCAAATAGAGCCTTTATACACACTACCTATCAAGGAAAATTATGCTATAATAAAAATAAAAATAGATAAAAATGAGGGTAAACTAATGTATGATTCAGTCCTTAGTGGTGAATAACTCTCTCTTTCATAATATCTTAGTAAAAATATGAATACAAAGACAAACATTTAAAATTACAATCACAAATAAAGTTGGGATCATAATTTTGTACTCTAAAACATGTAAGCATGTAGCTTTGTTTTCATTTTCTCCTCTCCATAATATATCTATATTAGTAACCATATTTTAATTCCATTATATTTATTAAAACTATGGGCCCATGACTGTTTAATTTACTTTGTAGTTTCCCATTGATCTTGGTTATAATTAACACCCTCATCAAATAAACACCATTTTGCTACAACAAATCAGAAAATATCATCAATATATTTATATTCATAATAATAATAATAATAATCAAAAGTTATAGTTTTCTTCAAAAATATATGGCCACTTGAATATCCATGTGACACTTGGCTACTTCCCATCAAACTAAGATCTATATGAACTAAAACCACCTTGATCCAAATAGATTGTGATGCATGTCATGATCCTATTTCCTTTGTATATTAAAAAATATCATTTTATTTAATTACATGGATGTGCGGAGTTATAAAATCCACTTATATATTTTTCATGCATCCTTAATTAAATATTGGCCCTCAACTTTGAGTAATGGCCCTATCTATGATTGTGAAAGTTTTAATAATAATAGGGCCTCTATGGAATGACATTTCTTCCACTTATGTAAAATAATTAAACCCCAAAAAACCATGTAATTATTAAATCATATTACTTAAGTTGTAATTCATATTATTAGAGTTATATCCTAGCCATTGACATTTGGCCTATAAAATAGGTTTTGATTATGACACTTATCACAACCCAAACTACTAGACTCACATAGTCACTCTTTCTATTATGAAATCTATGTGGTTTTCCTAAGGCCATAGATCCATTAGAATTTTAATAAAAATTTAAGTAATGTGAAACATACAATTGGATTTTTATCCATTGGATTTATTCTATAGCCCCCATGGAAATCTAGTGAAATTTTAAAAAAACTGAAGAAATTGAATGTCGATGATTAAATAAAAGATTGAGATTTGAATAATAATATGTGACGTAAGAATGGACTCAATGATATTTAGGATCCCTATGGCCACTAAAAAAACATAAGCACCCAAAACTAACCATTGTGACTATATTAAGATTTAAATTTGTACTAATAACCTTTTTTAAATTTTATCCAATATTCTATAGTATTTTTGGTGTTTAAAATTTTGTTGTTCACCCTAGAATATCTTACATCACATGCATACATTATTAAAAATTTGATGGAAGCTATACAATTATTAGGAACTAATAGAGGAGATGTTGAGACATAGAATTCATCTTAAGCAAGGATAAGTTAAAGTGAATGAGGTCAAGATATATGTTTGAAAAGGAGTAAGGTTGAAGGGAAATAATAATATTCCAGTACATATAATATTAGATAAGATCAAACATGGATTACTAAGATTTTTTCATACAATTAGAATGATATTTTTCAAAAGGATGGGTTGGAAAAACCTAATAACTGATTCAATAAAACCTATAAATAGGGACATTATTCTCTCATTTTAGTAACTTTATTATGAATGATTGAGATATGGTTTGATTTTATCATATTTTAGGTTTAAATGTGATTATTTCTATGAAAGTATCATTGTAATATGGAATACTGTATAATTTTTATTTTTTCTATACTAGTGTGAAAATATGAATGAAATATTTTGTATTATTGAGTTGATTATTATTATCTTGTTATTTATTTATATGGATGATGTGTATTACCTTTGATTCATAGTAAAGGTTGATGAGTGTCTCTATATTTATGATTAATTATCATACCATGGGTCTTAGTATTTCTTGGTATACCTCAAGTGAGCACTTAGGTCTTTAGACCTATGTGATAGCCTAATTTAGTAATGGTTGAATGTATACTATTTTTTACCATGTTTTACCTTAATTTAGTTTTACAAACATTAATAGGATATAAACTATTATAATAATTTAGATTAATAGATATGGATTTCAAGTATACATTTGAACATAAAACATTTAAAATCGATTCTAATGATTTGATAAGTGGCACATGTTAATATAGTCAATACAAAAAATGGAAAAGTAATTAGATTTTTTTGGGTTGAATATTTTACTATGACTATTTTTTGGTAGTGTTAAAAATATTAAAGTAGGCTTGTGATTCATCTATTTTAAAAATTGTGTTTATGTTTGTACATGATTGATTCCCTCATATTTATGTCAATATAGACTATCAATACTAAATTAAGTTGGTCAGTAATGAATTGTATTAAAATATGAGTCCATGACCATAGATTCACCTTTACATATATCATAAATATATTTAAGTGTGATATCAAACCCTAATTATGTGCATAGATGAATAAATGATACTCCATCATCTTGAAACCTTAGATGTGTTTATGAGGACAAGAAAACATGTAAAAACTAGGAAATTTTAATGTGTTGAGATAACTCAAATCACCCCCATTTTATGATTTAATAATATATATCTATCCAATAATCTAAAGAGGGGGATAAATCCATACATGCTTCTCCCAAATAAATTTATTGTGAAACTATGATCATTCTCTATATGTATGCAACTAATGATTTGGATTTGATACTTGATAATGTTTGATTTCACTTAGATTTGGAGTGACTCCAAATTGGATTGTGACTAATCTTACTGTTAGATTTAAAATTTGGGGAGAATATGGAAAATTTTAAAATTTACAATAGTGTATAAATGTGTACAGTAAAATTGTCCCTAATCCCTTATTAAGTGAAACCTTGATTTATATATGAGTCCAATTGGGTAATATATCATTCCACTAACACAATTGGTAGATGGGATGAACTAAATGATATATTTGATTCAAAAAATTATTATTTTCTAAGTGGATTTATACTGAAAGGTTTGGTTCATTGTCAAATGATGATATTGACCTAGTCTATTAATAGTGACACATGCATAAGAAGATTGAACTAAGGATGTTTAGATGTTAGTGCATGATAGTAAGCATGTTTAAAATAAAAGTGATGCTATTTTTTTATGTAAAAATTAAAATTTAAGGATCAATATCATAAGTTAGAATGTAGGAATGATATAATAATAGGTTAGGATAATAGTTGTGTAAGCAAGTCATGCATGGTAAATGTATGTAAAGCTTATCATTTTCAAGTACTTAATGCCATTAATAATATATAAAAATTATCCCATTTTATTATAGTAATGGAATTTATAAATGAACATTAAAATATGTAATTTAATGTGTAAAACAAACTTTTTATTTAGTACAAAGCTCTAATTATGTAGGTCACTCAATGAAAAAACCTACAACAAACATGTGTAGTTTTTGTTCATAAATTGAAATATAAAATCTAAATTTGAAAATTAAATAAAAACAAAGATGTACACATATGTGTGGGTGAAAAAAATGTTTCTCTTGTGAAGTTTTGGAGATGATGATTCTTTATCAAAATATTAGATACATTTTCTTACCATTTAATAACTTGGAGATTTATTCCTATTATGTAACCATGGAAAAATTATTCTTTCTTATTGAAGCACATGAAAATTTTAGGTTAGTGTTGTTGTTTCCGTCACCAACACACTCCGTTTTCAAATTAAAAATGAGGAAACTTATTTATTACTTGATCTTTTTCTATGGGGTTTTTATGGTCTATTTGATTGAGATTAAGGTAAATTTTAGTGGCCCATCTAGAAATTAACTTGGGTTTTTTGGAAAATCTCTAAGTATCAAAAGTTTGGAAAAAGTTAATAGATGGTGTTTAGGTGAGAATTTTAATTTATAGAGGAATCATAATGGGGTGAAGAAGCTATATGGGTGTGTAATTATACATAAAACCCATAGATAGACTAATTTTTTTAATGGATCACATGTCTTCACTACCAAACAACATAATTGATGGGGAATGCCAACAATTCTACTATTTTCATTAGATATAAATGGTTTAAAGTGATAGAATGTTATCATTTGAAATTAATATTACCAAATAATAGTAATGTTGTCATTTGAAAATAATGATATCAACAATTAGTAATGTTATTATGTGATAGAAATGCTAAAAACCAATAATAATGTTGTCACTTGATAGGAATGTTGTCATTTGATAACATTATTGTCAGATGGTAGAGATTATTGTTAAATGATAGTATTACTATAGTTTAACAACATTGTCATTTAACAATGTTTTCACCATTCAATATCATTATTGTTGAGAGACAAGATTATTGTCATTTGGTAGCATTACTATAATATTATAGCATTATTATCATTTGATAACTTTGGTGTCACTTGACAGTATGTTGTCATTCAAAACTATCACCTAACACTTATTTCATCTTTGTTTTTACTTAAATTTTACATAAGATTATATGGCTGGATGTCTATTTGCATATAATGGTGATTAAGCTCATATTGACTTTTGATGGAGTGAAGAACTATATTTATATGTATGAAATTTATTTTGAATAGTAGGTAAGGCAACCTGGAAAAATAACTTACACCTAGATAATTTAGGTAAATCCTTATTGTTCACCACCCCTTAAAAATATCCAAATGCTGATTTCTAAAACATAAATATTTATTAATTAATGAAGAATTGCCATTAAATTTTACCTTGAATGAGATCTTCCTGATTGTCAATTTACTATATATTAAGTTAAAAATGATTGTCTCTGATAATTTATAATGCATTTGCATTTTTCTCAATTCAATATAAGATTTCACTTATGAACAGTAATGTCTAACTTATAGGTTTATTTTAATCATATTAAATCTTATTCCTTAATAAAATGCTCTAGTATTCACCCATTTAAATATTTGGTATCAAAAAATAATTTTATGTGAATGTCTTGTTTTGATTCCTGTATTAAATGTCTATTTCTCACATGAAATTCACTTGGAAAAACTTAGTTTTTTTAAAAACTTTAATTAGCTGATTTTCTTGTTTTGTCACAGGTTTTCAAAAGATTCCCAAGATCTCTAGATTCTTCCACACATCTAAATCTCATGGGAATGTGGCTATAGAGACAAATATTTTTGGAAAATGAATAATTATTTTTGAACCCTTAGGGCCCCTATAAGGCAACACATGAAACCCTCTCAAAATCCTAGGAGTATGGAAGCTTAGAACCTTGGAACCTCAAAATCATTAAAGCATTAATAAATCCTTAGAATCTTAAAACCTTAGAACCTCTAGGGCATTAAAGTATTAAACTAGAAGCTAAATCCCTAAGGTCCTAAGGATTTATTCCTTAATAAGGTGCCATGTGAAACCCTCCTAGAAACCCTAAGGCTTAGAGTAATTATAATTTTGTCCCAAAGCATGAAGAGCCCAAAAGTGGAGAAGAGGCCATATGGCCATGAAAATTACAAAGACATAATAAATAATAAATCATGTGGGTGTCAATAAGTTACCAAGTGGAAAATTGGGACACAGGGAAATATAATATCCTAGTGAAGGAAAAGGAAGAATAAGTTGAGTAAGGGACATATTATAGTGGTGATGTTAGAAGATGAAGTGACTAAGATTGACTACCCATCTGGATATCAAAACTATCAGAACCCAAGTTGGGACTAAGTGTTTGATTCAACAAAAAATCAATTTAAAACTTAGTATCATGATGATAAATCATGAAATTCAAGTTGTTACATTTGGAAAATTAATCAAAAGGTAGTAGATTCAACTAAAATCATGAATAAATAATGAACCGTGGGCATGGTGTGTGTATTGGGATCAATTTATGGGCATAAAAGATAAACATAGCCTTCAATAATCAAGGCATCTAACTATAAGAGCATGGTCAATCTAAAATTTCTATCAAAAGCATCAACTACACCTTTTAGTCATATTGATGATTGATTTTAACTTCCCTAGTAGTGGGATTAATTTGAAACTACATAAATTTAATTATCTATATAAGATTTGTTATTGTGTTGTAATATGTGTTGGCTACCTTAGATTATATTAAATTAGAGGACCAAAAGGTCTATATCCTTTTACTATTAGCTTTAGATTAATGGACTAATCACTTCTTTTCATGAGTTTTCCTATTTTGTATATAAGTCCTTTTTTATTCAATGTTGTTTACAGGCCATGTTTATAATCTAAATATTGTATGAATTTCTATTTGTTTATTGAATGAAATATCTTTATATAAAAACATTATCAATTGATAGAATATGATTGTGGATGAAATATGGTATCCTTATTTTCCTCTTTTGCATTCCTATCTCCCTAAAACTCTTGCACAATCCTTTCGCTAGGGTTATACTAGGTCTATCTCAATTAAGGACTAGTTTCTTCAAGAATTTGTTTAATTGAGAGGAACTAACTAGCTAAATTAGAAATAAAACTTTTTATTATTTTATACACACCATTATTTATTTTCCCTTTATTATCAATTTTATATTTTAGTATTATATGAAATTTGCTCTTAATGTTTTATCTTGATTTCTCACACTATCTATTGTTGTTTATGAACTATTAAATCCATGCAATAGATATGTTTATTTGAATCAAATATTTACTCATGGTTAAATATTTGTATTCTTATTATTTTAAGGTATAATATCTATCTTTAGAATGTATGTGATTAGTCTTAAATACTTAAATTAGTCCTCTTGAATTGGAATGGTCACAATAAGCCAATTGAGTTACCCTACCTACCAAGACTTAGTAAATTTAAACTTGGGGAAGCATTTTCTTCATGAGATATTCTTCCTTTTAGGAGTCAAAATTTCTTAACAAAACACTTCTTAATTTTTGGTTGGGTCAAAGGACCCATCATCATAAATGGCACTAAAAATATGTCCTGAAAGATTATTTTAAACTTTCATTTTATTTTAGAGCTTTACCTAGTACTCTAATGGCCTTAACATGGCTAGGAAGATATAATTATCCTATGAAAGTTTGAAGACCTTCCCATAACTTTCTAAATAACCCCCATAAATTATGTGTGAAGTATATCTAGGTTAGGGTCAACACAATCAAGGAACACATCCATGATTATAAATAAGCCATTACCAAAAAAAGGATTCAATATGAGGATGTGGCTTGTTGCTTATTCACATTATCATTTGATCAACAAACCTATACTTAGAATCTAGGCCTACCAAAAGGGTGCATCATGACATGGACCCTATTTTAAAATATGTTCCTCAACCCTTTTAGTTTTTCCATTGACCTTTATGTCTTGTTTTATAAAATTTTCATGGTATGTAAAGATACTAATGAGACAATTTATACATTTAACCATATATTCCATCATCTATATACTAGGTTGAAGGATAGTTTCATTCAAATGGAGAATGCATCCATATAAATTTACCTCAATGATATATATCATTTAACTACTATGTTGATTAAAAAACCCCATCTACCCTTGCATATTTAAATTTGACCTATGAAGAGGCTTTCATAATAGAGAAAAATTAAATTCCCTATTCCCATAGTGTTTAACCTTATTATCCATTGTGATAACCTGGGTTCTATCCCCAAATTCCTTATATATACATGCATGCAAATCAACCCATGAGTCATCATGTGGCATACAATGTAATGTACCAAGATTATAACTATATTAATCTTCCTCCAACAAATGAGCGATACATTATTAGTTTTGATGCATATGATTCTATCAACACAATTATTATTAGTAGGTTTTTTATTCATTCTGATTATAATCAAGTGTGTTTTGATGCTTATATTAATTTCTTTCCATTTATTATAGGAGATATGCAAACAATGTCTAAGATAAGCTATGAGAATACATTCTTGAATGCATCATTGGTATTTTATGAATATGGATGCAGTTTTAAGGTTGAGATGATAATGACACCAATAATATGCCATATTCCAAACATGATCCATTCTTGGAATGTTATGTTAGTGATGACAAGGAATCTGATGATGAATTTGAATTAGAGGTTGTAAACAACTTAGTGGTTGAAAATCAAGTGGATGGAGAGATGCAACATTTAAAATAATAATATTTTCCTTTACCCTTCTCAAAATACTAAAAAAAAAAGGTGCATAACTATTTTTAATCATGCATATTCTTGAAAACCTCTATATGTAATTTATCTTTCCCTTTCTTCTTTGATTTCAACTCTTTTATTTCCCATCCCTTGTTATTAGTTTAGTTTTCCTTTCTTGTTTTATTTTCCTAGTCCCTTTATGTTTTTCTTGAGGTCCCCTTTTTAATTAAAGAAATTAAATGAAATAAATGTTATTAAGTAGACAACATGAATGGAATTCAAGGTATAAAAGTTATTCTTTCTTGAACACTTACATAAAACTATCATGACTCTCTTATTCATTTTTAGATTGATAAATACCAACAATTCAAAATAGAATGTGTCAATTTCAAAAGGTTTGTTTTCTTGTTTAAATCCATATATACACTTAATTGAAACATCTAAAAAATGTGGTATTTTATTTTTTTAGATTGTCTTAAATAATCATGAACTTTATAATTTTACAAAAACCCATGGAGTGGTCCCCAACTCTTCACAAAAATAAAAAGTAAAGCCTCCTTTCAAAATAATTGAGCCAAAATTCAAAATATAAAAATCTTCCTCAAAAGGGTGATCTTGGTAACATACACCATATGATTTTTATCGTGGTTCACAGTGGAACAAGGCCTTAGGAAGGGGCTAGAGATATTTTTGTTAGGGTTATAGATGCATGTCTAGTAATAGACTATTTCCCACACCATTTACCCCCAATATAAATTTAAAAATATTTTTCAATTTAGAATTTTTTATCCTTTATAAAAACCTTAAATATTGTGTGTGAGTGCAAAAAAAATGAATTAATCACTTGATCACACACAAATGTTTTTTGGCAAGATTATTGTTAAATATGCCACATATTGAGGAAGAATTTAATGATTTTATTGTTATAATTTTATATTAAGTAATCATTTGTAGATAATTCTTATTATTTGGATGTAATCACTAGAGATTCTAGATATTTTTTTGATACTTAGGGGTATCTACCAACATGATTTTATATTTTTTGTTGCCTTCACCAACATGCCCCAATTTTAAACTAAAAATAGGGACCTCTTTTATTAAATGTTATTTTTATATGGAGTTATGATGGTCTATCTAATTGAGATCTTCTTGATTGATTAGTTACTAGATGTTAAGTTAAAAATAATTATTTGTTCTCATTTCTAATGCATTTGTATTTTACTTTATTAATTATAATCTTTCATCTATGAACATTAATATCTATATTTTAGGTTTATTTTAAGCCTATGTAATCTTACTTTTTTACAAAGTGATTCATTATTCACCCATTTAAACTTTAGGATTATAACTTAGTTTTATACAAATGACTATTTTTTATTCCTATATTAAATGACTATGTCTCGCATAAAATTTTCTTGGCAAAACTATGTTTTTAAAGAAAATATACTTAGCAAATTTTATTATTTTAAATTATGTTTTAAAAATATTGTTGATAACCCCATATTATTCCACGTCTAAATATCATTATCACATGGCTTCAAATCAAAATATTTTTGGAAACAATATTTATTTTTATAGCCCCAGGCTTATCAAATTGTGCCATGTGGCACCTTCTCAGAATCTTAAGAGAAAAAAAGATTAGAACCATAGAACCTCAAAAGAATTAATCTATTAACAAATACTCATATAATTACAACTTTTATGTAATTAAAAAATTAAATAATAAGCCAAAGGCCTGAGGCCACAAGGCTCATAGAAGTCACCATATGGCACCCTCTCAAAAGCCTAGAAGCTTAGAGAAATTATAGTATTATCAAAAATAATGAAGAGCCTAATAATTAAATTAGAATCCATGTGGACATGTCAATGATAAAGTTAGATTTCAAAATAAACACAATATTCATAGATAAGGTACCAAGTGACAAGATGGGACTAAAGAGGTGAATCTGTATCCAAGAAAAGGAAAATAAATAAGAAGTTGAGGAAGGGCCATGTGGTAGTGGTGATGTAAGAAGATGAATGGGATTAATATTGATGTCCCATCTAACCATCAAAACTATCAAAATATAATATGGGTCTAATCATTTGATTTAATAACAAAATCAAGTTATAACTCATTAACATGATGATAAACTAGGGAATTCCAGGCATTATAGTTAGTACAAATATGAAAATGGGGATGATTCAACTAAAATCATTAATAAGTTATGAATCATGGGCATGGAATGAACATTGGGATAAAGTTATGGAAATAAAATACAAATTTATCATTAAATAGGAGTGGCCTCTAATTACAATAGCATGGTTGATCTAGCATGTATGTCAAAAGTCTCAACTACACCTTCCAATCATAGTGATGATTATTTATAACAGCCCCAATACTGGGATGATTTTGAAGCTACATATATTCAATTGTCTATATAAGATCAATGATTACATTGTGATAAGGTATAGCTCCTTTATATTAGATTATATTAGTATAACACATGGGATATCTCCTTTTAGTATTATTATTATTATACTAGTGGACCATTCACTTCTCTTCATGCATTTTACTATTTTATAGATTGGTCCTTTATGATTTGAGGCTATTTGGAGGCCATATATTTAATCTAACTAAGTATTGGATGAATCTATAATTATTAGTTTAATGAAACATATTTATATAAAAACATTTTAAATTGCTAGACTATGCATATCCATGAAATATGGTGGCCCTATTTTCTTCTTTTGCATTACTACTATCTCCCTCAAACTCTTGCACCATCCTTTAGCTGGAGTTATGCTAGGTCTAGCTCAATTAAGGACTAGTTTCTTAGAGGATTTGTCTACTGAAAAGGAACTTATTGGCTCCATTATAAAGTAAACTCTTTATTATTTTTTCCTTACCCTTATTTATTTTAATTTTATTATTAGTTTTCTGTTTTAGTATTCTATGCAATCTACTATTAATGTTTTATCTTGATTCCTCACTCTATCTATTTATATTTATGAATTTTTAAATGCATTAAATATATGTGCTCATTTTAATAATATATTTACTCGTGGTTAAATGTGTGTGTGTGTGTGGGGGGGGGGGGGGGGGGGGGCATGTGCGTGTGTGCTTCTGTGTGCGTGCGTGTGTGCGTGCGTGCGTACGTGCATGCATGCATGCGTGCATGCGTGCGTGTGTGTGTGTGTGCGTGTGTGTGTGCGTGCGTGCGTGTGTGTGTGTGTGTGTGTGTGTGTGTGTGTGTGTGTGTGTGTGTGTGTGTGTGTGTGTGTGTGTGTGTGTGTGTGTGTGTGTGTGTGTGTGTGTGTGTGTGTGTGTGTGTGTGTGTGTGTGTGTGTGTGTGTGTGTGTGTGTGTGTGTGTGTGTGTGTGTGTTGATTATTTTAAGGCATAATATTTATGTTTAGAATGCAAGTGTTTAGTCTAAAATATTATAAATATGCACCTTCAATTGAAATGGTTAGAACAATCCAACTAAAGTACCCTATGTACCAATACCTAGTATATTTACACCTTGGGGAAACATTTTATCTACGAGATATTATTTTTTTTAGGAGAGGTAGAATCTTTACAAAATCTTGTGTAATTTATGGCTACGTCAAAGGACCCATCAACAAGTGCACCCCAAATGTGTGTAGCTATAAAATCCATTGGTTTGGGGAGATGTATGTCCTAACCCTCATAAATTTGGGGATAAATATTTGATTTAATAAACCAAATAATTATTATAAAAATAAAGGGGAATCACAAGATGGGTTTTATAAAAGTTTAAAATGATTTAACCATAAAATATGGTTTATTTATTCATTTGTATAGTTTCAATCTAGTTTTATAAAATTTTCTCAATGTAAAATAAATGCATGATCAATAGATAATGCAATTTATTCATTCCCTTATCATGAATGAAATTTTATTGTATAGTTTCACTCAAGGTCACTCAGTGTAGAATAAAATACATGATTTAAATAGAATGAAAATTATTCATGCTCATCTCATGCATCAAAATTTGAATTTTTAATGTATAATAAAAACCATTTTTCATCAAATTTTAATTTATACTATTGTGTATATATATGCATGAATTAATATCATTTCTTTTAAATGTGTGCCAATTTATATAGAATTATATGCATCTATATGATTAATTTGATATCTTGTATCTAAAAATTATGTATATGTGGAAATCTATAATTCATGTTCATGAAAAAAAATTACATTTGTCCATGAATATGCACCCAAGTATGTATGAATTTGTACTCAAGTATTTATAAATTTAGTGCATATGAATGGAATATGTACCCTATAATCCATATTGATGTGTCAATATATTTCATGTAACTAAAAAAATATGAATCTTTGGAATTTTTACTCTAGCCTAATTTTATTCTCATTGAGGCTTATGTATCTATAACAAGCCTCATATAATATCCCCCTTTGAGATGATGTATGTGTCTTGTAAGACACTCATAAAAAAAAGAGTTATGTATATCATGTCGTGTATACAAATAACATCTAGTAAAAAAATGTGAACATGTGGAGAGTGCATCATCATAGTAATGTATATATCTATAAAGGCACACATTTAATATATGTAATTCATATAAATTTAATATATAGATACATGTATTAGTGGATACATTATTAACCATCACTAATATATAATTGAACAATACTATTTAATAAAGGTGAACAATATGTATCATGGCACATTAAATGTTAGCAAGTTCAAGATTTTGTATCATGCATAAGGCCAAGGGACACATACAAGGGACATAAATGTGTGTCAAAAAAAAGGATAAATGTCACATGAAATTTTAATAAATATGTTTCAAACAAGGGACAAAAACATGTCACAACAAACAAGGCCCAAGGGATGGACACAATATATGATTAAAAATTAGACTATCATGTAGGAGAGTAACAACATCAATAAAGTAAAAAAATAAGTAAGCATAGTCTACACCATCCATAGATATCAATATGATTTAATAGTATAATAATATATTTATGTAACAATGTGTAATATATGAGTGTTACTAGTCTTATGAAGGAATAACTATAATAAATTTGCATTCAAGTAAAAAAATTAATAGTATATGAGGAGGTGATGGTAATCTATAAAATTTCCTATTCGATGGAGTTTTCAATTGTATTCTATTTTAACATAGTTTTACCCCATTAAATGTAATATTTTCCTAACTCTTTTTATCATTTTTTTGACTTTGTAGTTTGGTTTGATAAATTATTTATTTATTAAATTAGTCTTAGGAGTAGGTGTATACTTGAGCTTTTAAATAATATGTGATCTTAAATTATCTATCCCTAATTATGTGGAATATCTCATCAAAATATTTGAATCTTTGAAGATAATTGACTCATGGAGTGGTGAAAGTAAGATTTAATTTAATATATCATGTAACAAATTATCAACCATAAAATTAGTCATCTTAACTAGCATAGTATTTTACTAGAGTACATAGTCACTGATTGGCTCATTAAATCATTGCTTGAGTTTTGAAATTAATGCTTGAGATAGTTTATCATCAATGTTGATAGCGAAATATACTATAAATTTATCTTTCAATGTGTTAAATGTTTTCAAGTATTGGGTGGGGAGATCATTAAACCATCACAAAACATATCCCTTAAGACTTACTAGAAATAGCTTAGTTATTAATGTGTCATTTTATACATAATACAAACATGTTATGTGGAATGATATAAGATGTTTCTCTAGATAAAATTTACCTTCATATAAAAACCTATTGGTAAATTATAAGATTCTATCTTAGTATATAGGGATAAATGAATAAAGGTATGTAAATTTATGGAATTAATAGTTCTATATGAACCTTGTTATAGATGTAACACTACCAAGATTGTAATAGTCTACAAAAGGGAGTGTGTAGTAGGATACGTTGGTGATGTAACATGCATAGTAATCATAGGAGTGGTAAAATATGCCTATGTAGGAATATGTATGGACATATATTTTAAGACTTTTTTTCCCCACACCTTGGTTAAATTTCACATGTGTCACTGCAGATATAGACATTGTAATAGTACCAATAGTGGAGATCTAAACATATGGAGTGGTTGTTTGGGTGACCATTTTTATTTAAATATTGAAATATATAACATTGCATCAATATGTTGTGGATTCAAGTTAAGATATTAATTTAATTATTTGCCATATATGGTATTTCATTTGTCTATATAAGTTATTTCCTGAGTATTATTAGTCTTAATATTCATAATAAGTCCATAATAGAGTGTATAGTAATTACTTTATAATCCATAGTAATTTATATATGAGTAAATATAAATACATGTGAAAGTGGTCTATCTAGATCAAGATGTTATACATGTCTTAAAAATATATAATCTATAATAAGGAAACATAGGAATAAGATGTCCTTAGTATTGGGTTAGTTATTATGTAGAGGAGAGTTAACATATATATGTCTATGTGTAACCTAAATGTACTTAATAAAAATAATAAACCATGAAATTCATGTGTATCAAAATAATATTCCATGTACCAAAAATTTGAAAAATAACATATATAAATAGTGTAATCTAGTAATCATGTCATGCTCAAGTCATAATTTTTTATTCTTTAAATATTTTGATATTATATTTGTAATTTTGAATTGTTTTAAATTTTAAACATGATAACTAATGAATGAAACATTAGGAAGATAATGGTGAATATTTGTGTCCAATAATGTAAGGTTCACCTATCATTGGTGAGAGGTAGGAGATGTAGGTGTATTTAAAACTTATAATAATTCATGTGATATATGGTAACTATTATGATAACTACTTATAAAATATTATGTATGAGGGATAAGTATACAAGGATGAGGAATATATGGGATCGATTTTATAGTATGATAATGTATCACTACACATGTTAATTATTGAATATTTTAAGTTATATGAAGTATTGACTAAGTACGTGCTATAGGAGATGATGGCTTATGCGATCCTTTAATAAATATCTTATGTGATGAACACTTAGTAGATTAATTTTCAAGTAGGTCCAAATATTTTTATGTTATTTGGGTGTATATAAATAGTTTTCATATGTATAAATATCAACACTATATAGTGACCATGTATGGGTGTATCAACCAATTTTAGTGGTGGTGGGAATGGAGGAGGAATTAGGACTAGCTATATAAGGTACTCATATTTTACACATATAATTATTATTACCTTGTTGGATTATATGTATTTGAGACATTTATGTAATATAGATGGTATTGTAAAAATATTTTGCATCCATGGGCATCTAAACAACATGTGAAAGAACCCATGACTTTGTAGGGATAATAATGGAGTGCATAGTATGGCAGATCCCACCTAAAGAGTTAGTACCATGTATCCTAGAGTATTATATTTTTTTACATATAATCCCTTAAGTGATCCCTATGTATATTATATTTCATGTTATGTGTACACAAGGGAGTAAATAAGTGTCATTGTGCACATGCTCTCACATGACCCATTATCAACCAGGACACTATGTATGGATTGGGCATTTAACTAAGTTCATATGAATAGGGAATGAAAATATAATATAAATCATCATTCATAATCTTAGTATAATTTAATTTTATCATATGATGTTATGGTGAGGTGTGTATATATATATATATATACACACACACACACACTAATAGTTACATTTATTGGGAGACCATACATCATAGGTGGAAGATACATAGTGTACTTTTGATGTATCCTTAGTATTTATTTTCTCGTGCTTTGGAAATGGATCATTAAAAAAATTTAAATTTTGATTTCCATTATTATATTGTCTAGATTACTTTTTATGGGTGTACAATTCAATATTGTTGTCATCAATAAGATATCGAGTCTAGTATATCAATTTGAAGCATTTGTTCATATAATGACCCAAAATTTGATGATATTCATAACATGCATTGATATAATAGATCCTTAGTTTTCAAATATTTGGAGAAAAATCTTATTGAGTAATAAATGTGATAAGGTTGAATTTAAGTATATATTTTAATAATATACGAGGAGGTGATGGTAATCTATAAAATTTCATATTCAGTGGAATTATCAGTTGTATTCAATTTTGACATAATGATACCCCATTAAATGTAATATTTTATTCACTCTTTTTATCAAATTTTTGACCTTTTGGATTGGATTTATTTTATATTTAGTTATTAAATTATTTTTAGGAGTAGGTGCATACTTGAGTTTTCAAATAATATATGATCTTAAATTATTTGACCCTAATTATGTAGTATATGTCATCAAAATAGTTGAGGCTTTGAAGATAATTGACTCATGGAGTGGTGAAAGCAATATTTGATTTAATATATCATGTAACTTATCTTCATACATAACATTAGTCATATTAAGTAGCATAGTATTTTATTAGAGTACATAGTCACTAATTGACTCATTGGATCATTTATTGAATTTTGAAATTTATGCATAAGATAGTTTATCTTTAATGTTGATAGTGAAATAGACTATAAATTAATCTTTCAAAGTGTTAAATGCTCTCAAGTATCGTATGAGGAAATCATTGAATGATAAAAAAACATAGTAATTAATAATTCTTGGAAATAGCTTAGTTAATAATGTGTCATTATATGCATAATTCAAGCATGTTATGTGGAATGATATAAGGTGTTTCTATAAATAATCTTTACCTTTGTATAAAAAAACTTTTTGGTAAATGATAAGCTTTTATCTTAGGAGATAAGGGGTTATGAATAAATGTAATTTAATCCATGGAATTAATAGCTCTAAATGAACATTTTTATATATGTAACACTACCTAAGCATGAAAGATTGTAATAGTCTATAAAAGGGAGTGTGTAATAGGATAGGTTAGTGATGTAACATTGATAGTAATCATAAGAGTTGTAAATGATTCCCATGTAGGAATAGGTATGGACATTTGTGGAAGTCTTGTTTTTTTACCACACCTTGGGTGAATGTCACATGTGTCACTAGAGATATAGACATGGGAATAGTACCAATAGTGAAGATCTGAACACCTAGAGTTGTAGCCTGGGTGAACATTCTTATTTATATCTTAAAATAAATAAGATTACATCAATATGCTTTAGATTTAGGTTAAGATAGTAATTTAATTATTTTTCATATATGGTATTTAATTTATCTATATTATTTATTTCATGAGTTTATTTATCCTAATATTCATAATAAGTCCATCAACAGGGTGTATAGTAATTATTGTATAATCTATAGAATGAAAAAAAGGAGGTCATGATTTCCCTTTTCCATCTAGTTATATCAAAGGTATCTTGTATTAGATGTTCTAAAAATAGTATTTGAGGAAGGATTAGGATTATTTGTTATTATTTCTTAACATTATTAGTGTTCTTATACATTATCCATTTTACCCATTTGATTACATAATTGATCTAAATAAGATACACTATCCATGTCGATTAGTATAACAAGAGACCTCCATGAATTGTGTTAACTAATAATGTCCATTAGTGACAACCATAATTGACGTGTATTATTAAGGTATAATCATAAAATAAATTTTGAAGGATGAAATATAAAACCATATAAGGATGAAACCTTATGGGATACCAAGTGTTTGACATAATTAAATCATTTTATGGATTCATTAATAAGTTTTACCCTAATTTAGTTGTATAAACCCTAATAGGATATAAACTAGAAAACTAATTGATATTAATACATATGGCATTCAAGCATACATATGAATGTAAAATAAAAAAATTATTAAAATGATTTGATAAATGCTATATTATAAATATTGTAAATAAAACCAAGGGATGATTACATAGCATTTTTTTAATGGTTGTCTAACTATTCCTATATTTTGGCAGTGGAAAATAGACTAATGAAGGCATGCGATTCTTTTGGTTCAAGAATGATGTTTATATCTACATGGGGTTTGTTCTATTAGATAAAGGATAGTATTGAATATCTGTATTGACATGTATTAGATAGTAGTGACTTGTTAATAATGGGTTAGTGACCATTTGATCATTTTTTCCTATCTCTAAAATCTCTTTTTGTGTGATGTCAAACCCTAATGATGTGTGTAACTTCATAAATCAAACTCCTTCACCTTAAAACCCTATGTTTACTTATGAGGGCTAAAAAAAATATAAAGCATTATAATATGTAATTATATGAGATGACCCCAACCACCCATATTTGATGATTTACCACTACCTATGTATTTGATACTCTAAGGAGGGAAATCAAACCACCCCACCTTATTTGATTTTGTGTGTGTGTGTGTGTGTGTGTGTGTGTGTGTGTGTGTGTGTGTGTGTGTGTGTGTGTGTGTGTGTGTGTGTGTGTGTGTGTGTGTTTAGATTTGATACTTGACAATTATATATTTAACTTATATTTTTTATGATTTAAATTTGGCTTCAGACTTCTCCTAATGATAGATTTATAATTTAGGAAGAATATGGTAGTTTTCCTCAATGTGTAAAATTGTACATATGTGTATCAGATAAGCTCCACCAATTCCTTATTAAGTGGTATCTTTGTGTGTGTGTGTGTGTGTGTGTGTGTGTGTGTGTGTGTGTGTGTGTGTGTGTGTGTGTGTGTGTGTGTGTGTGTGTGTGTGTGTGTGTGTGTGTGTTTGCATGCATGTATGTATGTATGAGTATAATTTTTTAATTTATCATGCCAATAACATGATTAGTAGATGGTCTGAACCTAAGGAAAGATTTAATTCAAAAAAAAATATTTATATGAGAGGGTTAGTATCGAAATGCATGGAGCATTATCAATTAGAGATATTGACCCACTCTAGCAGTAGTGTCTCATGCATAAGAAGACTAAATTGAAGATCTAGATTTGTTTATGAAAGATAGTATGTAGGTTTTAAATAGATAATGACACTATTTTAGGAGTATAACAACAAAATTAAGGATAAATATGATAGGGTAACATGTAGGGGTGTGAGAATAATAGGTTAGTTCCATATTTATACATACAAGTCATTTGTGATAAATATATGCCACAATTTTGAGTTTAGAGTGATTTATACCATTTTTTAGTATGTAATTGGAAATCAAACCACATGTAATTCCTTGTTTGACTATGAATGTGTGTGTGTGTGTGTGTGTGTGTGTGTGTGTGTGTGTGTGTGTGTGTGTGTGTGTGTGTGTGTGTGTGTGTGTGTAAGTGTAAGTGTATGTGCGTGCATGCATGCGTGTGTGCATGTGTGTGTGAGAGTGTGTGCATGTGTGTGTGTGCATGCGTGCATGCACATGTGTGTGTGGGGTGTGTGTGTGTGTGTGTGTGTGTGTGTGTGTGTGGGTGGGTGGGTGTGTGTGGGTGTGTGTGTGTGTGTGTGGGGTGTGTGTATGTGTGTGTGTGTGTGTGTGTGTGTGTGTGTGTGTGTGTGTGTGTGTGTGTGTGTGTGTGTGTGTGTGTGTGTGTGTGTGTGTGTGTGTGTGTGTGTGTGTGTGTGTGTGTGTGTGTGTGTCTGTGTCTGTGTGTGTCTGTGTGTGTCTGTGTGTGTGTGTGTGTGTGTGTGTGTGTGTGTGTGTGTGTGTGTGTGTGTGTGTGTGTGTGTGTGTGTGTGTGTGTGTGTGTGTGTGTGTGTGTGTGTATGTATGTATGTATGCATGCATGTATGTATCTAGTTATTCAGCTTTGATAATTGATAATGTTTTATCTAACTTGGATTTGGTATGATTCAAACATGGCTTCAAACTTCTCCTAATTATAGATTCATAATTTGAGAAAAATATCATAGTTTTCCATAATGTGCAAATGTGTACTAGATAAGCTCCACTAGTTCCTTATTAAGTGGTATCTTCATGTATTTATGTGTGTTTGTGTCTATATGTATGTATGTATTAGTATGTTTGGGTAATTTATCATGATAATAACATTCTTGGTAGATGTTTTAGACCTAAGGATTGATTTAATTAAAAAATTTAGTGATTTATGTCAAAGGGTTAGTTTCGACATGAATAGATAATTATCAACTAGAGATATTAACCAAATATAACAGTACTATCCCATGCATAATAAGACTAAATTGAAGATCCAGTTATGTTTATGAAAGATAGTATGTAGGTTTGAAATAGATAATGATACTATTGTAGGTGTATCACAATAAAATGAATGATAAATATGACAAGGTAGCATGTAGGGGTGTGAGATAGTAGGCTAGTTCCTTATTTATACATATAAATCATGTGTGGTAAATATATGCCATAATTTTGAGTTTAGAGTGATTAATACCATATTTTAGTATGTAATTATAAATTAAACCACATGTAATTATCCCACCTTATTTGACTCTATGTGTGTGTGTGTATATGTATATGTCTTTGTTTATATATATATAGACACACACAGACACAGAGTCAAATAAGGTGGGTTAATTACATGTGGTTTGATTTCTAATTACATACATGTAATTATCCTACTTTATTTTACTCTCTCTCTCTCTCTCTCTCTCTCTCTCTCTCTCTCTCTCTCTCTCTCTCTCTCTCTCTCTCTCTCTCTCTATGTGTGTGTGTGTGTGTCTATATATATATATATAGACACACACATTGAGTCAAATAATGTGGAATAAATACATGTGGTTTAATTTCTAATTACATACATGTAATTATCCTACCTTATTTGACTCTATCTATGTGTGTGTGTGTGTGTGTGTACACACACACACACACACACATACATATAAACATATGTGTGTGTGTTTGTGTGTGTGTGTGTGTGTGTGTGTGTGTGTGTGTGTGTGTGTGTGTGTCTGTGTGTGTGTGTGTGTGTGTGTGTGTGTGTGTGTGTGTGTATCTAGTTATTTATCTTTGATAATTGACAATGTTTTATTTACTCAAATTTGGTATGATTTAAACTTGGCTTCAAACTTTTCCTAATGATAGATTCACAATTTGGGAAGAATATGGTAGTTTTTCTCAATGTGTAAAAGTGTACAAATGTGTACTAGATAAGTTCCACTAGTTCTTTATTAAGTGGTATCTTCATTTGTGTGTGTTTGTGTGTGTGTGTGTGTGTGTGTGTGTGTGTGTGTGTGTGTGTGTGTGTGTGTGTGTGTGTGTGTGTGTGTGTGTGTGTGTGTGTGTGTGTGTGTGTGTGTGTGTGTGTGTGTGTGTGTGTGTGTGTGTGTGTGTGTGTGTGTGTGTGCAATTGTGTAATTTATCATTCCAGTAACATGATTGCTAGATGGTCTAAACCTAAAGATAGATTTAATTCAAAAAAATAGTGATTTATATGAGAGGGTTAGTACTAACATACATGGATCGTTATCAACTAGAGATATTGACCCAGTCTAGAAGTAGTGTTCCATGCATAAGATGATTGAATTGAAGATCTAGATATGCTTATGAAAGATAATATATAGGTTTGAAATAGATATTGATATTATTTTACATGTATCACAACAAAATGAAGGATAAATACTATAAAGTATCATGTAGGGGTGTGAGAATAGTAGGTCAATTCCATATTTATACATACAACTCATGTGTGCTGAATGTATGCCACAATTTTGATTTTAGAGTAATTAATACCATACATTAGCATGTAAATTAAACTACCATAACTTACAAAGATAATGTAGGTAGTAAAAAACACAAAAAAATGGTGTCAAATTTTATGATATTATATGTGGTTGTCATCAAACTAGTTACATTTATGAATTGATTATGTAAATGAGGGTACTTGATGAATGAACATATATTTTCACATTTAGTCCTACATAAACACAAACGACTCATCTAAAACTTAGTTAAAATTAGCATGTTTTGTAGTTTTTATAAGTCTTGAGTGGTTCACAAGTTTCTTTGTGTTTTTTAATACCAAATTTGCATGTGTCAGTTATTTTTTATTTTTTTCATAACCTTTGGTGGTGTTCATGGTTTGGGTTATTCTTGATTTACTTTAAAATAATTGTGTAAATATGATTTAAATATTTTTGTTCAATTCATCACCATTTTCCAATTGAAGTGTTGTGAGTTCCAATCTACAAGATTTTGATGTCTTATGTTAGATGTTGGTGCACAACATTATGAATATGAGGATATTTGTGAAATGATTTAGTTATGCATCCTTTAGTTATAATATATTAAAATGGTTGAATATAATCTAGGATTGACATATCTATCGTAAGACACATTCCATAAATATATGCAACAATATAAATCAATGAAATACTTAAATAAAAACAAAACACATATGTAACAAGGATACTTATTTTGATTAAAAATATTTGGTCTATATTTTAAGTATAACAAAAAATATCTTATATGGTAATTACCTCAGCAACTATATTTCTCCACAATTATATAGATAATAAAGAGGCTAGGGATAGGTTTTGGATAGTATTTAACTTGAATAATATTTATTCGTAAATATAACATTTTACTATTAAAATTGGAAACTAATAAATTCCATAACTTGATTTATATTATTATCTAATAATAATATATGGATAATGTTCAACAATGAGTAATTATATATGAATTATATTAAAATGGATATTACAAGTGCCTCTTAAAACCATATAATAATTTATGAGTAAATAAATACATTATCACCACCCTTAATATGTACTTCAATTAAGAGAAGGATAGAAGAATATCTAAACTATCCCCCCTTGATGAAACCTTCCTTCAATCACAAAACTTGCCTAATCAAGAAAAATAGGGCCTTAAGCAAGGGGATTATGAATAATTTATAACCAAATCACCTATTTAAAAACTTAAAATCAATTATTTTGTCATGTATCAATTGTTAAATATAATGCATGTTGATATCAATGTGATTTGTGCATTGGTAATCCATTGGGTTATAATAAATGTGGATACCACTCTAATTATCATACAAAACTAGTTTGTATTAGGTCTATGGAAATATGAACTTATAAATCATGTGATGAACCCAAAATAACTCATAATGGATAATAATATATCCATTATGCTTAGATTCCTATTAGAAAAATTAATAGTGTTTTATTTCTTCTAAGAATAAGTCATGAAACCTACCCCAATAATGTAGATGTATATTGTGGCTATGTTGTGATCATTTATATCTCTTACCCTATCACTATTTATGTATCCTAAAATTTTTGTTTTCCCATTAAAAGTGTAATATGTGATCGAAATTTTTCTTCTTGACCTGTAATCAATCCCATAATTTTTCATACCACAAATATATAGTAGAATTCACATAGTAGCCTACCAATTGATATAAGGGGGATCCTGATAGTAGTTTGATAGAATATTAATAAAAAATAAGATATTAAGATGTGTTTTATTCAATTATTGAAGGCTTACAACAAAATTTCTATATAGTGTACCATCATTTAGAGGAGAAGAAAACTTTGTATAAATCTTTACTTTGGATTGAAAATTAGTCTATGTGGACTTACAATATTCTATGTTGAAGTGGCATAGGATGTATTAATATTAGTTGGATTTATATTCTAAAATTCATTTCTCATACTATTAAATTTTATTACTAATAAAATAACATAACAAACATAGGTCACTCATATCAAACTAGTTCATTAGTTGTGGTTTAAAATCATGAATTTCCATGGTGGAAGCTCATATGGGAATTAATTCATCAACATAGAGGACCAAAATCACAAGTTTCCTATCTAATTTATTGGTGTATATTGTAGGTTCAAAAGGACTGTATAAAATAAAAATTGATTAAAAATATTTTGATATTATCAAAATAAGTATGAGGTGCCTATTTCAACTTATACAAAGAATTTATCAATATCCTCACTTATTTGGAGTTATTATTAGTGAAAAACCCTTAAGGTTTGGACATGCAGTTTACTTCATGTAAGTATTGATGCAATAAGGAAATTTTGAAATTTATCTTATGTACTTCCCATCATTATGTTCAGCCAAAGAGAGTACTAGCCTAATGGATTTAATCTTTTCTAATGGAGCAAGGTTTCATGGTAATCATATACACTTTAAACCTATAAAAACCATTTTTCTATATATCAATTTTTTATATATTAATGAACCCATATACTACATATTTAGTATTGTACACCTACTTGTACCTCACTATTTTTATTACTTGTACAATTGAAATGAATTCCTAAATGTTTTCATTCTTTAGGAAATAAGATATTCTACCATAACATCCTACCCAACAACATTATTATAATCTTGATGATAATTGTCTAAATCCTAAGTCACTACTAATTATGACAAGAGTAAAATACCATATCAATGTTTTCATCTTGTTTTACATGGATCTCTTTGATCCCCTAATAATGCACTAGCATGCATGAACTATGTGAGCCAATTTTTGTAGAGGCTATGTTAGTTGTGTAGGTTAATTCTAAATGAATTTGTGTACTAATGTTGGAGGAATAGGTTGCCCCATATGTATCTTCATATAAACTACCTTTTTTTCATAAGAAACATCAAATTTTTTGTTTTGTTCATATGAAACCAATGAAAAATGAGAATAATATGTTTTTATGTAACCTTGGGATTATTCATCAAACAATACATCCCACCAGGAAATTATTTTAGTGGGTTTTTGAAAAGTAAGACGTCATGCCTTCACATTAACCTAGTAGTTTAAAAAGATACAATGGTGAAACTTCATTTCAATTGATTTTCACTTGTAATTATGGATATGCATCCATGGATTACATGTGAAAATCATTAATTTTGAAACCTTAAGCTTAAGACTAGACCATTTTTATTTAAGATTTACATGTTCATTAATGATTGGTAAGTGTGAATTACTTTGTATTTTTCACACTACATTTCCTCTACCCAAATCTAAATATTCATGTTCTTATAATTTACCATTAGATTATCCATTTCCATAAATGTGTGATTTGTATTTTATGCTACAATATTCTATTCAACGGTGTAGGGAATAATATGTTAAATATGAATTCTTGCATATTCATATAGCTTGATCAACTAATTTTTGACAAATTATCCTCCATTATCTATTATAATATGTTATTTTTTTCTTTAATAGGTTTTTAACAAGGTATTTGATAGTCTTGAAGTGCCAAAAGAATTCACTTTTATTTTTTAGTTATTATAATAATGTTACGTGGCATATATTATATGTGAATATAAGCACGTATTTATGTTTTTAGAAAAAAACATGTGGGAAGAACATAATATCACTTTGAAACAATGGTAATATATCACTACACCTAAAATATTATTTTTTGAGAAATTTATTCATGTGTTCTTTTATAATTTCACAACCATAAAAAAAAATACATATTTGGAAGAAAGACTATATAAACAAATTACTATGTTATGAATACTAGTATCATGAAATGAGTGATAGTTGAGATTAAAAATATATTAAGGCTAAAGTTTATTTAAGTCATTAGCATGTGCAATCATGACATGTGAAGGTTTAGTTAACATAAATTTTTCAATTTTATATAACCTTGATTTGTGATCAACCACACTAGTGGATACAATAGTATAATTATATTTCACATTTATAATAAAAACATGTGTAAGTGTAAACGCAATGGTTTTTTCTTCACCTAATTATGTGATATAATAAATTAATAGGAGGTTCATAGATGATTTTATAACATGGATTTATTTTAATTCGCCACTATCCATATCAATGGACCATTCACTTTTAATATAAAGAGAAAGAAATTTTCCCACGTATATTTTAGTTTTAAGTATTTGGTCAAGATGACATGTGAAGGTTTAGTTAACATAAATTTGTAAATTTTATATAACCTTGATTTGTGATCAACCACACTAGTGGATACAATAGTATATTTGTATTTCACATTTATAATAAAAAACATGTGTAAGTGTAAACGCAATGGTTTTTTCTTCACCTAATTATGTGATATAATAAATTGATAGGAGGTTCATAGATGATTTTATAACATGGATTTATTTTAATTCACCATTATCCATATCAATGGACCATTCACTTTTAATATAAAGAGAAAGAAATTTTCCCACATATATTTTAGTTTTAAGTATTTGGTCAAGATGACATGTGAAGGTTTAGTTAACACAAATTTTTAAATTTTATATAACCTTGATTTGTGATCAACCACACTAGTGGATACAATAGTATATTTGTATTTCACATTTATAATAAAAACATGTGTAAGTGTAAATGCAATGGTTTTTTCTTCACCTAATTATGTGATCTAATAAATGTATAGGAGGTTCATAGATGAGTTTAGAACATGGATTCTAGTGGATACAATAGTATATTTGTATTTCAAATTTATAATAAAAACATGTGTAAGTGTAAACGCAATGGTTTTTTCTTCACCTAATTATGTGATATAATAAATTGATAGGAGGTTCATAGATGATTTTATAACATGGATTTATTTTAATTCACCATTATCCATATCAATGGACCATTCACTTTTAATATAAAGAGAAAGAAATTTTCCCACATATATTTTAGTTTTAAGTATTTGGTCAAGATGACATGTGAAGGTTTAGTTAACACAAATTTTTAAATTTTATATAACCTTGATTTGTGATCAACCACACTAGTGGATACAATAGTATATTTGTATTTCACATTTATAATAAAAACATGTGTAAGTGTAAATGCAATGGTTTTTTCTTCACCTAATTATGTGATCTAATAAATGAATAGGAGGTTCATAGATGAGTTTAGAACATGGATTCTAGTGGATACAATAGTATATTTGTATTTCACATTTATAATAAAAACATGTGTAAGTGTAAACGCAATGGTTTTTTCTTCACCTAATTATGTGATATAATAAATTGATAGGAGGTTCATAGATGATTTTATAACATGGATTTATTTTAATTCACCATTATCCATATCAATGGACCATTCACTTTTAATATAAAGAGAAAGAAATTTTCCCACATATATTTTAGTTTTAAGTATTTGGTCAAGATGACATGTGAAGGTTTAGTTAACACAAATTTTTAAATTTTATATAACCTTGATTTGTGATCAACCACACTAGTGGATACAATAGTATATTTGTATTTCACATTTATAATAAAAACATGTGTAAGTTTAAATGCAATGGTTTTTTCTTCACCTAATTATGTGATCTAATAAATGAATAGGAGGTTCATAGTTGAGTTTAGAACATGGATTTATTTTAATTCACCATTATCCATATCAATGGACCATTCACTTTTAATATAAAGAGAAAGAAATTTTCCCACATATATTTTAGTTTTAAGTATTTGGTCAAGATTGTGAAATAGATAGCCTTAATGCACCATGTGCTAAGAATATCTTGAATCCAATATCCATTTAGACATATGTGATCTAAAAATTATTGTATAAATGAAATATCTTATATTAGATGGAGAAAGATACATTTTTTCATCTATTCTTACAAGTATGGTATTTTATTGGATCATCAATGTTTAACATGACCTAGTTTACCACCAAATTTATGATGAGACCATAATATATCTCATATTAGTTAAAAATAACACCCTTTTCTCTTCAAAAAATTGGTTCTAAAAGTTGATTTAAATCTAATTATTATAAAATATGGTTTATTAAAGGTAAAATAAATGATACATAGCTTTTATGTTGATTATAAAACATTTTTATGTAAATTGTTAGTGATTTAAAATAATTCTTGGAAAATAGATGCCAAATTATATATATGCAGGCTATAATAGATCATAGATATAGACATAAAGGATTTGAGAACCAAAGCATCAACTAAAGAGTAATTATTAAGTAGATAAAAATTATTAAAAATATAGAGTCCCATATAAAAGTGGTTTTGAAGTAACCTAGCTCTAGATTA
>JARHVA010004627.1:1245000-1335000 GCA_037957365.1 Torreya grandis
TTTTATATATATGCTAATTTAGTTTAGTACATATTATATGATGTTTTTTTTATCATGTCTCACTAATGCAAACTGACATTGATCACTTTAGTAGATATTTATTATACTTCACAAGGCATGCATATATTCATAGATATTAGGAATAACTCTTGCCCTTCTCAACTATAGTTGATTATACTTGATTTATCATTTAATGTCTAATGATTCATGTTGATTTATTATTATTATTATCATATTGATAGCATTCAGATACTATTGATGTCTTATTTGGTGGATGCAAGCACCAAGCCATGAGCTAGGCTCTGTGTTGGGTTTGGACATCTTAGGTATATCATGGGCAAATGAGTAGTTAGAATGTCACTCTGATAGGTATATCATGTACTATGTAATATTGAGGCATTGTCATTATATGCCTTTGTGTTATTGTTTTTCATAATTATTAATCTCTCCCTATTTTGAGCATGTGTGTTTTGTCCTAGTTTCATATTTGGGATTATCAATTTTTGGCATAGTCATTCCTCATGCATATCCTTGTGTGGTTGAGGTTGTTTTCATACTTTGGTTATCCTACTTGATTGTCATAAACACATGATGATTAATCCACAAGGAAGTGGCTTATATTATTATCCTATTACACTTGGTTCCATGTGTTAATCCTTTTTCTCGGTGATGTTATTATTTTGTGGCTTGTCTTTTACACTAGTTTAGGTTGGGTTTGTCTAAAACTCATGTGGGTCTATCAACCTTTCAAAAGAATATTTTGCAACCTCTTTTGTGGATGTTTGAGCACTGGAAGTTCAATTGACTTATGGGGTCAACAATTATTATTAATTATTGATTTTCATAGTGGGGTCAATTTTATGATTTTTGATGATCGATTTATGTCTTGTTATTATTTATTTTAACGAATTGTATTATTATTATGATTTGGAGTTTGTTTCTCATATTTATTATTGTTATTGTTATTGTTATTGTTATTGTTATTGTTATTGTTATTGTTATTGTTATTGTTATTGTTATTGTTATTGTTATTGTTATTGTTATTGTTATTGTTATTGTTATTGTTATTGTTATTGTTATTGTTATTGTTATTGTTATTGTTGTTGTTGTTGTTATTATTATTATTATTATTATTATTATTACTATTATTATTATTATTATTATTATTATTATTATATTATCCTAAGGATTTTCATCAACTTTATTATTTAATGATCCTTACTATTATTATTAATGGGTTTATGGATTTTGGATAATTTATATTATATTACAATTTAGTCCATTTATGTATTATGATCTTTTGATAGCTTTCTAATATTATAATTTTATTTATTAATGATTTTATAGTTATTATTATTTAATGACTTTATAAATTTTGGTTATTTTTCTAATTATTTTTTTTATTTTTCTATTAATTAGTAATTATTATTTAATTACTATATTTTTTATTAGATCGATTAAAAGCTAGGTTAAAGGGGCCCGTATCCTTTACAACAAATAACTAAAAGATAAACATGACATATCATCAAGAAAAAGAGAGATAAAAATACAAAACTAGTGGATAAACCCTCCTATCAAAAAACTTCCATCAACTATCAGTCAAAAAACCAAATAGTAACCAAAAGGAAATAGGATCTGACAAGCTATTCTGATTCAAAGTAAAAGACTAGCTACTTAGTCTCAATACTAGCATTTTTGTTACTTTTACCCCTAGTTTGACTCTTAATAAATTGATCTTTACCATCATCCTATCTATTCCTCATGAGATTAAAGGATTGAAAATCCCCTTTTCCTTCCTTGTGACCATGAGTGGCTTCCTCCTCTTTTTTGGGCTAGGTGGGTTTACCATTTGGGGTGCAAACTGGGAGATCATTTCCTACATTGGTAGCTACTAATTCCAGATAGAGTAATCCTTTGAGCCTCTCAAAATCATTAGTAATTTCATTGAAAAGGATTTTTTGGATCATAATTTTTATATATAGCTTTTGGAGGGAGTCCTCAATCTCTACATTGACATTAAACCTAGAGACCACTTTACCTTTGGTAATGAGTGGGTGGACAAATGAAGGGGTCCTTGAGTTTGGTTTGGAATCTCCTACACATGTTCATCCAACTCCCCCAAATCATGCTCCTCATATTCATCTCTAGAGTCTAACTGAGTGTCATACCCTTACTCCTCTAAATTATATGTTTCACTATTGATGTCAATGGCATCAGTGATAATCTTATACCATAGTGGCTCCCCATGATTAATCAAAAACAATATTAAGCCTTGATGTATTATATCTACTAATGGATTCTTTTTGAAATTTAATACCAAAACCTCTAAATATTGTAACAAGAAGAATGGGATGCTAATATTATCCCCTTTAAAGTGGTTTAGAAGAAGGAAAAGATGTAAAAAGATAACATTATTTTTACCCTCAAGAGTAATGTACCTTGTAGTTTGTAAATATAACTCTGACCATTTCCTCGATAGCTCAAAATGCATAAACCCCTTGTGAGATGAATGCTTAAGTTTATTCATTTCCTTCTTGTAGAAGATGTTTAAGAGTTCCTCCTTCTACCTCTTATATTTGAATGCCTTGAATCCATTACATTCCATCCACATGGTTTTACCAATGAGTTCCTCAATGATCTAAATCTTCAAACCATGCATTCTCACTTCACAGTCTTTCCAACCATAGGCAAAGTCCTTAAATAATGTAGAATCATGCCTAACCAAACATTATATAAATAGATCCAGCCTACCCTTTAACATTTTATTCCATATATACTCATTTTTTTAACATCAACACAAGATATTGACTCAAATCAATCTCTATCTCCACCCTTTTTTTTGAAAATACAAATTACTTCTATAGTCTTCATGATATAATTTCTTCAAGAAGGATAAGTGAAATTTATGATATGATGCAAGCTCAAGGCTCTCCAAACATGCATAGACTTTTTAATTATAGCCTTTTAGTATAAAATTCATGATAATTCATCTATGTTTGTATCATAATTAATATTCCCATTATGAATTTTCATGATGTGTCCCTTCTCTAACTTGATATCTAGATGACATCATCTGGATAATCACTCTCATGCCAAGTGATAAAATAACTTTTTAGGACTCCAATGTTTGACATGTGATTAACACCCTTATTACATTCCCTATATAGATGCCCTATGGAGACCCCTTTGAAGTGGGTCAATAATTTTTTAGCATTGTTGATGATGTCAAAAATGTTCCAAGTGAAAGGAGAGAGGCCTTTTAAATAGTTGATAATATTCATTGAATATCCCTCTATTTAGATGAAATCCACATCAATATTGACCACCAACTCAATACCCCAAAGAATCATAGTGTCTTATGAGACATTATTAGTTTGGATCCCTAATGGAACCACATAGGTTGCTCTAATATTTTTGAAATAATCTGTGATCACCCCTCTTGCACCTATCAAGCCTGGGTTCCCTTTTACTACTCCATCAAAATTTAGATTAAAGAAAAAAGGAGTAGGAAGTGACCACTTGACTTTAGACCTATCAACCCCCTTTGGTTAATATTTTCTTAAGATGACCAGATTGAGCTAACTCATAATCTAGGAGAAGAAAAGAGAGTTAAGTTGATCAAATGAAGACGTAAGGAAGACCAATTTTCATGAACAAAGGCCAATGACCATTTAAAAGAAGAAGGATGAGGAATTTGATTCTCAAAGATTCAATAATTAATTGATTTCTAAATACCTTAAAAAATATGAGGGAGAGCTAGTTTCTACCATGATTTTAGTGGAAGAGCTTCCCAAGGAGCTTTCCATTGGGTGATTAGGTCCTTAATAGAACCTAGAGTAACCCAAGAGAAGTTTGAAATGCTGAAGAATTATTGAAGGATAGATGAAGAAGAATAAATGTTACATAGTATAAATTTCCTACTTAAAAAGGACACACTTGTTGGGGATGGGAATGCCTCTTTCAATTAGGTTGTCCATAGTTAAAATCTTGTTATGGGCTACCAACTTGAAAAAGACATTGATCTTGGTGATGAGCTTTTTTAGCTAGAGATTCTACCAGTTGTCATCCTCATCTTCCTAGTCCTAAAAGGAGGAAATATAGATTTAATAGAGTAAAGGCCACTAGGATCATGTTTCAAAATGAGGGCATCCTCGTTTGGAAAAGGGTTGATGTGAATGTTATTGTTTTTACTAATTACTTATATTAAGATTTATTAATATATATAATGTATTATACACACACACACACACACACACGCACGCACGCACGCATGCACGCACGCACACACACACACACACACACACACACACACACACACACACACACACACACACACACACACATAATTTAATCTTCCCCATGGATTGAAATGGAAGCACAATGTGTGGGTATATATTATATATTATTATTTTGATTTATTTTTAATGGATTAGGGCATACACCAAGGGTGTTGACTAGGCTTGAGATTCCAGCTTGGCTGGGGCATGTGGGGAAAAAAAGGAGGGTAGTGCATGATAGGAGGAGAGTATGGATCATATGGTATGGTTAAGGGATAATCATAGGTTAAGAAATGCTAGGAGAGGATGGTGATGGGAATGTATGGAAAAAAATGGCATTGGGAGAAAACTAAGAGGTAGAGAGTTTCTTTTATGGCTGGAATATGGATAGGGGCATGTGGTGTGGGATGGCTAAGGGAATGTAGGAAGGGAAATAAAAGGAAAAGCATGGAAGGAAGTGAGAGGGAGGAATGCATAGGATGTATAGTATGGTGTTGATAAGGAAGAACCAACATAATGGACATAAGAAGAAAAGAAAGGATGTAGGGAGGATGTATAAACCCTTGTATGAGTTGATTACCCTATAGACACCGCAAACGTGTCTGCACCTTGGTCCTCCCCCTTGGCCTTAAACCCCTATCCTAACCCTTGACCTTGGCCCCCTATCCTAACCCTTGACCTTGGCCCCCTATCCTAACCCTTGACCTTGGCCCCCTTTCCACCCTACCCTTGCCACCTTAGATCCTCCCTTGAATCCCTCCACCTTCCCCCTAGCATTTATTAGGCCAAATCTCTTCTTTATTTTCCCCCCACGCCCATTTTGGCATCCTCGTGACCGTTCTTCCCATCCCCCCTCGCTCGGCGGCGTGCAAGAATGGACAGAGGCTATTTTTAGCCTCTGTCCCCATTCTGTGACCGCCAACGTCGGCGACCCTTCGGCCGATGTCGGCAAAACTGCCGGTGTCGGCATCCTTCATTACCCCTTTCTGCATCCGTTGCAGCCCCCTGGACCTTTGAGCTCGAAAATAGACTTCTCTTGGCGCTTTAGCTTTCGTCTCTCCTCTGTCTTGACCTTGTGCAACAGTAGCAATAGGTGCAAAGGCTTTGGATCAGGGATTTCTTCTTGACAAGTCTTCCATGGCTCCAACAACAGCTTCTTCAACTCTTCAGTCAGCAAGCCAAAGGTAAGCACAATCTGGTGTTTCATTTTATTTCATTTCTTTAGTTTTCAGTTATCTACCCTATCTATTGTCTTCTACTCCCTCTGTTCTTCCCCCTGAGAGGCTACAAAGCCTTCTCAGGTCCTGTCCTCTGTGTATCTTCCTCTTCCCTGTCCCTCTTTTACTCCAATCCTTGACAACTTCCTCATCCCCCTGTCAACAAAAACCTTGCACAAGGCACCCAACCAGAGCAAGACTACTCCTCAGTCCATTCAGACCCGTCCCCAAACTCTGTCTCGACCCTCTTAGCATCCCGAACCCGTCCACAGTCCAGAAAGCAACTCAGACCCGACTACAGGCCATAACCCAGACCGACGCCGGTCACTACCCCAACCGACGTCGGCAGGATAGCCGACGCCGACAGATCAAATAACTGACGCCGGCAACATTTTCTGACCTCGGCGACTGCCTTCAGCCCAACAGCTCCTTTAGGTAATCATTTTGGTCTTTTCTTTCCTTTCTAATTTCTTTGTCACTTCTGTATTCTGGCATTCTGTCTTTTTATCAGTCACCTATCTTATCAAAACAGTGGGTTGACCTCCCTTAAGGAAGTTTTTACACTTCCGGGAACAAGCTTTTGCTTGGCAACCCACTGCCTATTCATCTAACATCTTCTTGTCCAAGTTTCCTTTTTTCTTGCAGGTGTCATTCCTCCACAGCCAAAGAGGAGTGCCCACAAACGTCTGGATTTACGGTGCGCAATCTCTAGTCCAGGTACTTCCCAAGCCTTGTCCATTACTTCTTTTTAGTTTCTTCTTTCTCTTAGATCTAAAAGCAAATTTTGAGTGGAAACATTCTAGCACGCCCGGTGGGACCCTAGGTTCCTCCTGGGTTCCTTTTCCTTTTCATTCATATAGGTGCATTTAGGCTCCTTCTCTCTTATCTCTTTCTTCTATTCCGAATGACACTATAAGCAGGACTAAAACGAATCCTTCTTTTCTTTCTTGCACATTCTAGACTAGTCTAAACATCATACTCTTGACCCTTTCTCAAACTTGTCTGCATCACAACATCACATTTCGACTTGGGCATTAAAACGTATTGCACTTTCATTTCTGCTTGTGCTTGCATTAGTCCACATCTAGTAACTTAGACGCATATTGAATGAACCGTAGACACTTGATGTTACACTACCAGACCACATGCACTAAACAAACATAAAACATACCTGAGACAAGGCCCGACTAGGATTTCATCCCCCAGCGGATACCTTACCCATCCCGGTGACCCTACTTGGATTTCATCACCAAGGGGGAAGCCCACTCCGTTCTCTGGTGGAGTATAAACTCTAGGCGAGGTATATCTTGGCTAAGCGAAACCAGCTAACCACTGGAATCGTGAAGTGAGGGGAGCTTGCTCCTTAGCACCAGGCCACGTACCAGACCCTAACACAGATCTTTGAGCACCTAAAACAAGACCTGAAACCATCTTTAGACTGCCTTCTTCTAGGACCCATTTTTCAGCCAATCTCCCCAAACATCCATCTAAGGCATAAGCCACAGTTTTTAAGGTTAATTCTTAGGATTTATCGCTTAGGCTTGTCTGTCTCTCTCTATTTTCCTCTTCTCATCTGTTTGTTTGAGTGTGTGAGGACCCTTTCTTCATTATTTTCCAAGAACCTTTTGATTCTCTGGAAAACACAGTTGCCGACATCGGTTCTGCCACCGATGTCGACCTTCCCCTTTTACCGGCATCGGTTCTGATACTGACGTCGGCTTCATCTGTTACCGGCATCAGTTATCTGACCGACGTCGGCCATCTTTCTAACCGACATCGGTTTTTAAACTGACGTCGGTCTCTATCACTGTCCTTTTTTTCAAAACCAGCAGCCTGAAACCTGTCCCTTCTCTGTCAAAGACTCCATCCTGGTTTTCTAGAACTGAGCAACACAGTTCCTGAGACCTGAACCTTCTTTGCCTTGCATGGTTTTGACTCGTAGCCAAGCCAAAGCTCTTATCAACCACGCTAGCCGTCAACCACTTCCGTCCACCCCGTCCGTGACCAAGCCTACAATGGAGTTCAACTCGGAGACCGAAAGAACTCCCATTCGTCCAACCTCGCCGCAGACTCCCATTGTCCAAGAAGGGGACCAAGACTTCGAGCGATTCTTGGACCTCAACGTCAAGGCCTTGCAACATTATCTTGCACATAGCCGAATGCGAGACTTCTTGGGCAATCCAATCTATGGAATGCCAACCTCCCTTATCGCGACTACGGCTGTATCGATAGCATCCGTAGTTCAACCTTCAGACACTCAAGCCATCGCTTTGACCACTGACCAGACTTTGACCAATCCTCTAGGTGTGGCCTCTCCCTCTATCATTGGGCCCACTTCCATCGGGGTTCTGGCCTCCTATCAACTTCAACCCTCTCAACCGCTATCCACTCCTTTTCAAAACCTTATCGTCTCTATTCTGCCTACCCTGGCCCCTATCAACACCAGGGTGGCTTCTTACCCCTTGGCCCCCGTTACCATAGTTCAACCTCTCGTGGCGACAATGGGCCCAACTATGTCTTCCACCCAACCACCTTTAGCATCCACCTCTGTCCCTGCGATTAGTCATCCGTACATTGTACAACCAACTGTGTCGCATACCTCCCCTAGCCTCTTCCAAGCGCCCTACAACTTAGGGGGCGCGCAACCCGTCAATCCATCGGCAGACATCATCAAAATGCTGATGGACAAGATGACCAGTCTTGAGACCTCTGTTTCCAGCTCGCGCAACACTCTTTCATATGAGCAGATCTGTAACGAGCCCATTCATCCTTCTGTCCTAATCAGACCATATCCCAGCCAGTGGGAGCTTCTGAAGTTTTCTTGCTTTCAAAACAAGGAAGACCCACAACAACACTTGTGGGCATTCAGACATGCCTGCTACCTCATTGGCCATGACGATGCGTTACTCTTACGCACGTTTCCTATGTCTCTCTTGGGTGCTGCACTTGACTGGTACAGCTCCCTTCCTAGCCATTCTCTCTTCTCATTCACACAATTGGCTCAGCTCTTCCTAGATCACTTTTCCATCAACATAACCAAGAAGGTCTCAATCACGGACCTCTATTCTATCAGACAATTCGAGGATGAGTCCATAGCCGACTTCGTTGCTCGATGGAGAGGCCTTATCAACCAACTCTCCTTTTCCTTACCCCAGGCTGAGCTTATCGAACTCTTCTCCCAAGCTTGCGCCAGACATATCTCTTCCACCCTGAGGGTTCAAACCTTCCGCACTTTTGACGAAGCCTTCACGATGGCTCGCAAACTTGAGTTGTGTGCCATCGAGGAGAATAAAGTCAAGTTGCGGAACAAGAATCCCAGTTCTAAGACCAATGACTCTTCCTCTATCAAGCCATCATCATCCAATTCTAAATCCAAGGCTTTAGCTAATGCCGTGGCTGTCAGACCTTCATCCTCTTCGACCAACCAGCCTGAGCCATCTACATCTCAGAGCGCTACTCGCCAGTTCCAGCAAAGATACATGTAGCGGCGATATACTCCTCTCAGAGAATCATATGTGTCTGTGCTGGACAAGCTTCTCAAACAGGGGGCCCTCAATCTCCCTCAAGCCTGACCTCCTCCACAATTCGATCCCTCTCACGCCATCCTCGCGTGGTATAGGGAGCATGACTTCTGCAGCTTCCACCGTGTTAAGGGACATGACACGGAAAACTGCAAGACCTTTAAGAACATAATCCAAGACATGCTTGAAAAGGGGGACCTCATCTTAGACAATCCAAATGCACCTCCTAATCAGGCCATTGACATCTTCAAACAACCTTTCCCCAATCATCCGCCAACTCAGAACAACGTCCAGACCTTAATTGATGACAATCATGAGCACAACGTTCAAACAGTCAATACGGTCTCTCCCTTCATCCCCAATCAATCTCAAGAGGTTAGTCCATCAATCAGTCCATCACATGTAGACGAACCTCTCTCCCTGGCTAGTTCTCCACCGACCTCTCTCATCTTGGAGGACACCTCGGCTTTACCTGCACCACCGGTCTCGCCATCCTCCATTCTACTGCCTATGGAGGACCCGACCCTTCCTACTCCTCAGCCGCAGGTGGAGGGCACCGTCATCCCTGCCCTTTACCTGCTCAGGGAGCCTCACTTTTCAGATTCTTCTCCACCCAGAGAAGAACCTGTCTCCCCTTCGCCTTCATCTAAATCTGCCATGACTTCACCACACCATGCATCTAAGACCACTACACCCATCTCATCTTCAACCTCGCAACCATCAACATCTTCTTCTCAGCCATTTTCCCGGTTAGTGGAGAAAATCGCGCTTCTCCCTCCAAGGAAAGTGACGCCTCAGGTGTTGTGGGAGCGTCTTAAAGCCCTTCAACATACCCGTGCCCTCTCATCACATGTCGCTAATCCTCCTAAGGCAGAATCTCGTCAGACTCTTGACAAAGACCAGACTCTCAAACCTCAACCAAACCCATCCAAACCAAAACTTGCATCTACCTCGTCTAAACCCATCAAGTCATTTGGCATTCATCCTGTCTCCACCCTCACTCACCCACAAGTGAAGGTGGACCTAGGCCAGACCTCGACCCGCAGCAGTCTTCCAACCAAGACAAAGAGGGCTACCAGACCACAGAAACGAACGCCTCCTTCTCCGTCACCATTGCCATCAATTTTGGGCCCTCATCCTTCGACCTTGACCAGCATTCTTCCCACTCCGGCCTTCAAACAAAACTCATTGCCTCCCCTGCTTCCTCTGCCTATCTCCAGTCAGCCCTCTCCTAAAAAGGCATTCTCAATCACCAGGCCAGAGCCATCTCCATCTGTCACCGCGCCATCAACCCATAAGGTGGTACGAAAGTCTCTTCTAACCTCGCCTAAGCAAAAGTCACCAACCTCACGCATATCAAATAACACGGACCCTCTATTAGGCTCATACTCATTGATATTGCACCGACTTCTCCAGACTTCTGACATAACCCTTCTGCCCATCAAGCCTTTCCAACCTCTCGGGTCCAAGCCCTCCTGGTTCGACGATATGAAAATTTGCTTATATCATCATACACCAGGACATGACACCGAGACTTGCTGTGCCCTCAAGGTCGTCATCCACCGCCATATGGAGAAAGACACTCTTCTCCTTGAGGACACTCTTGACCAGGCCCCGACTCCTTCCTCTTCAAACACATCAACATCTCACCAGCAAGACATGACCCCTTCTTCACCTCCCATTTTTGAAATCAATGCTATCCGTATAACCACTAGGTCACAACAGGACAAGGCCAAAGCAAAAGCTGCCATTCCTTGGACCTATCCCTTCATCAAGCCACCTCTTACACCCAAGCCTAAAATTTCTATCCTCGGTGCGTCCTAACCTTCTTCGTCTTCCTCTTCTGGGCCAATTCACGACTCCATGCTGAAGCAGCTTCATCAGACACCTGTGAAGATGTCTCTTTATGACCTTATCCAAACCTCGCCTCAGCACCGTCAAGCCCTTATCCAAGCCTTGCAAGCAGCGAAGGTCCAACCCGAGGACCCCCAACCACTCGCTGCCCTCATCCATTCTTTATCTCCTGTCAACTCCATCACATTCAGTGATTCTGAAATTCCCACATCTAACACAAAAGATCAGGACGCCGCCCTCTTCATCACTGCCTATGTCGATTGGACATGCATCAAACGCGTTATGATCGACGGTGGTGCTAACATCAACATTATCTCTACCCATGCCTTTGATCAGCGATCTCTTCCCAAGAACTGCGTCTCCAAAACTGACGCAATCTTACGCTCTTTCAATGACACCACCGCCATGACCATTGGCACAGTCATCCTTCACATCTGCATTGGCCCACGCATAGTCCCAGAGCTCTTCTATATCATCGAAGGAGAGTTTCAATACAACCTTCTACTAGGCCGACCTTGGATCCATGCCATGGCCTGCATTCCTTCCACCCTGCACCGTTGTGTGAAGTTTGAGCATGACGGGCAAGTCCATACCATTCCCGCTGACCCTTCACCCTTCAAGACTTGCAACACCATCTACCGTCTCAACAATGTCCTCATTCCCATCAAACCGTCAACTCCGGCACCGCCTCCATCTGCGGAAGCTTCAACCAATTCGCAATCGGCGGTCGCCCTCGCCCCTCCTCTTCAAGCGCCGACCAAAGACCCCATGGAAGACATCTTCCAACGACTATCACTTGGGGAATATCACTTGTTGACCCTCGACATGTTCCAAACTCCGCAAGAGTATGGATGCCTTCACCTCAGTCCCCATTACGACCATCAGATTGGGACGGTTGTACCTTATGGTCCTCCTCACTTCCAAACCAACTTTGTCTATGGGGGGCTTAATCAAGCTCCTACCAATGCTAATTCCCTTTCTTCACCCCAACCTTTCACATCTGATTTCTCGTTTCTTGGCAACCCTGCCTTTGCACACACTTACCTTCACAGGTGTGCATGGAAGGGTTTTGGTTTCGGACGTTATGAGCAGGGCTCCCATCAGCCCATCGAGCCGCTCAATGATCACGATGTCAAGAAACGGTATGGCCTGGGATATCATGACCCCACTCAGGCTCCTTCCGACCTCTGTCTCGAGCCAACCATCGACCAATCTCCTTTAGACTCGCCCATTTCTCCTTCGTCACCTACGGAGTCGGTGGTTTCCATCCGTCCTAGTTTTTTTTTCCATAAACACCATCCGCCTGAAACCCCTAACCTATTAGCTCAATGGGGTGTCCAGGTCTCTCCCTCTCATTTTTCCTAGCATGGTAGAAGATGAGTCGGCAACCATTCACACTGTCCACTGCATTGACGATGACACCATCCTTTCCTACATGGGTGCCGACGACTCTTTCATCCAGCGTTTCCTCCCTTCCGAGACCCAGGTTATGTTAAATGAATCCACCATTGACATCAACCTCCCTTCTTATTCCGATGTTCCTCATGTCTTAAAGATTGGCCAATCTTTAGACGCTCAGGAGCAGCTTGACTATGCCCAGTTCCTTTCCAACCATAGCAAGGCCTTTGCCTGGACTTACAGCGACATGCCTAGCATCGACCCCACCATTGCTACCCATAACATTGTCACCAAACCAGAGGCTAAGCCTATTAGGTAGAAGCTTCGAAAGATGCATCCTCGCATTGCACTCCTTGTCAAAGAGGAGCTTTAATGCCTTCTTTCTGTCTCCTTCATCCAACCCATCGATTATCCACAGTGGGTCTCTAACATCGTCCCAGTTACTAAAGCAACTGGGGGGATTCAGATCTGCACGAACTATCGCGACCTTAACCTAGCCTGTCCCAAAGATGACTTTCCTCTTCCTAACATTGACCAGCTTGTTGATCTCACGATCGGCCACGAGATGCTATCTCTCATGGACGGGTTTTCAGGATACAATCAAATCCTGATCGCACCAAAAGATCAGCACAAGACTACCTTTATCACCCCATGGGGGACTTTCTGCTATCGAGTCATGCCTTTCGGCTTGAAAAATGCTGGTGCCATCTATCAGCATGCCATGACCTACATTTTCCACGATCTCCTCCACAAAATCATGGAGGACTATGTGGATGACCTTCTCGGCAAGTCCAAACTTCGCTGCGACCACTTGACCATTCTCACAATCATCTTCTCTCGCCTTCTCCAATACAATGTCCGCCTCAACCCCAAGAAGTGTGTCTTTGGGGTCCTCTCAGGCAATCTTCTCGGCTTCATCATTTCCTTCCATGGTATCGAGATAGATCCCACCAAGATCTGCGCTATCCTCAAAATGCCACCCCCGACCAATCTCCAGCAGCTTCGCAGTCTACAAGGGAAGCTCTAGTCCATTCGCCGTTTCATCTCGCAACTTTCAGACCGTTACCAACCTTTTCATCATCTCCTTAAGAAAGACGTCTCCTTTAAATGGGATAAGGACTGTCAAGAGGCTTTTGAGGCCCTCAAAAGCTATCTGGTCTCCCCACCAGTCCTCATTCCACCTAAGGATGACCAACCCTTCTACCTTTATATCTCTGCTACCAACCATTTGTTAGGTGCCATGATCGCGCACCGAGATGAGCATCATCGTGAGCAAGCAGTTTACTACATCAGCCGAACACTGGTCGACTATGAAACTTGATATACCCATACCGAGAAACTTTGTTTGGCATTAGTCTTTTCTGCCACCAAGTTTCGCCACTATCTTCTCAACCACAAAACCTTTGTCGTCACTCACACCGACCCTCTCAAGTACATGCACTCCAAGCCATATCAAAATCAACGTATGGCTCGGTGGCTTATGCTACTCACTGAGTTTGACCTCGAATTCATCCAGCAGAAATCTATCAAGGGGCAAACCATCGCTGACCAACTGGCAGATGCCCCTCTTCCCGACAACCAACCTTCCCACTGCGTGTTCCCTGACGAGTCTATCGCTACCCTTTCCACCGATGACACCGTCTACCAAATGACCATGTTCTTTGACGGCTCCAAATGTCAACTCGGCGGGGGTGCGGGGGTCATCCTCATCCCACTCGAAGGGGAGCCCATGCCTCTATCTTTCAAGCTTGACTTCGATTGTACCAATAATATGGCTGAATACGAGGCCTTAATTTTGGGACTTCAGACTGCCCTTTCTCTCCACATCAAGTCTATCAACATCTTCAGTGACTCACAACTCATCGTTAATCAAGTTAACGGTTCATATCTCTGTAAAAACTTCATTTTTACAGAGGTATAAGAATCGTGTTGGCCTTCTTTTAGCATCTTTTGACCATCACCTCTTGCAGACTGTTCCACGCTCTACGAACAAGTTTGCCGACACCATGGCCTCTCTTGCTTCGCGTATCCCATCTTCATCATCATCATCTCGCCTTTTTGTCACCAAGATGACTGGTATAAGCAACTCATGGACTACTTGTCTCTTTCTGTCACTCCTCCCAACCTCTCTAGCAATGCACGGTGAGCTTTCATCAAGCGCACAGCTCGCTATACCATGCTAGGGGGTCTTCTCTATAAACGAGGCTTCGACGGCCTCCTGCTTCGCTGTCTAACCTCCACTGAAGCTCCTCAAGCCATAAAGCAAATCCATGATGGGGTTTGTGGTGGACACTTTAGTGGAAACTCGGTTGCCAAGCGCATCCTTCACCTGGGTTATTATTGGCCCACCCTTCATCAAGACTGTAGCGACTATGTTCAACGTTGCATCAAGTGTCAGCAGCACTCTAACCTGCGTCATCTCCCCAGCCACGCCTTGCAAGTCGCTTAGGATTTTTGGCCTTTCTCTCAGTGGGGCTTGGATCTCATCGATGAGATCAACCCTCACTCGTCTCTTCGTCATCAGTCCATCATCACTGCCACTGAGTATTTCACCAAGTGGGTGGAAGCCATTCCTCTTGTCTCCACAAAAGCCGACAAAATTACCGACTTCATCAACAGCCACATCATCTGTCGTTTTGGTGTCCCTCACAAAATCATTACCGACAACGGCAAGTCCTTCAAAAATAAGACTATCCAAAAACTATGCGACTCATTTGGCATCAAACTCAGCTTTTCTTCGCCTTACTACCCACAAGCAAATGGGCAGGCAGAGGCTTCAAACAAAATTCTCACTAAAATTCTCATGAAGGTGGTCGATGATACAGGTAGGGATTGGCACATTCATATTCCCTTCGCTTTGTGGGCCTACCGCACTAGCATTTGAACCTCTACGGGTGTTACTCCCTTCTCTCTCATGTATGGAATAGAGGCTGTCTTACCTCTCGAAGTATAGATCCCGTCCCTCCACATCTCCCTGCATGACATTCTCTCCAACGATGACTTTCGTCAAGATCGCCTAGCTCAACTTGAGTTACTCGACGAGTGCCGTCTTGCTGCCCTTAATCATCTCCATGTCTACCAAAGTCACATAAAGCGGGCCTACGACAAAAATCTGTGAGAACGAGATTTCAATATCAGAGACCTCGTCCTCAAAGAGAATCAGCACGTAACCAATATGGAGCGAAGTAAACAAGGCAAGTTCGCCCCCAATTGGCTTAGACCTTTTATCATCACGCACAAGTATGGGTCAAGGACTTATCATCTGTCTTCCCTCGATGGACGGCCAGAACCTGAGCCTCTTAATACGTTGCATCTTCGACCATTCTTCTGCTAGTCGAGTACTCGTCTACTTGACACGTAACTTGAGCTCGTCCCTTGAGCAATCCTCATCCTCTTAATCCTCATCCCTTTCAACCCTATTTCCCTTTAACAAGTCCTCTACAACCCTTTTATGATGCATGGATGCTTTGTCCTAATAAAAGGGGCATCCTTGAACTTCTACAGCCTTGTCCATGACTCTAATCAAACAAATCAAAAAAAAAAAACAATATATATCAAGATGTCAAAACATATCCATGGTCACAAAATCAAGTCAAAATCAAAAAGACAGACTGCTCCCTCGAAGGACAGCTATACTATCATTGCTGTATTACTAGACTGATCCCTCGAAGGACAGCTAGGCCAACTCATCAAACATTATTAAGCAAAAATATAGACCACTCCCTCGAAGGATGGCTATGACTAAATCTTGCTACAAACAGCACCTTTCTTAGAAGCTTCCCGCATTGATCAGCTTCGCAACATGACCACCAAGCAAAAGACATCTCTATGTAGGCTTCCCACATCGATCAGCCTGCACCCAAAAATAAATAAATAAATAAATAAATAAATTTAAAAAAAAAAAAAAACGAGTCATGGACTTGGCTTGTAGTTGTCTCAGGGTCTCCTATAAAAGGGGCAAGGTTACTCCTACTCTTAAACTGGGTTACCCTATCCTCCTCCTATCACCTGCTCAAAGGACTTCGAGCTCACTTTAATGTCAAAGTGATTCGATTACTGTTCTAACTCAACACTGGTCAACGACGTAATGCATGAACGGGGCTTTGGTTCTACTAACCCCTATCCATGCTTCCTTTCTGGTCCTTGTCAATGAAAGAGCGATTTGCCTTTCATCCTTTCTCTTCACTTTGGTCACATTTAACCGCATCACTCAGCGACTCATCTCAAACCCAGCCATTTTCATCATTTTCAGCTGACATCATCCTAGACAATTTCACATAGTTTCTATGGACACCAGTACACATGGAAACTACCGACTAGACCAAATTTATGTTAAGCATAAACCAATACTTGCTGAAGCATAAATAGACTTCTATTCATTCTTAGCATACATCCATCGCGACTATGGAAACTTGCTAGGGATGAAAGACTCTCGACCAATTCTACAGAATACACCATCTGTAGCATCATTTTATCCTCATCTTACCCTCATCATTTCAACACATGACCAATCTCATCATCGACCAATCTTCTCAATTTGTCTGAACTACATTGGTCTGAGGCCCTATGACCAGGGCTATGTAGGCAGCACTCAGATAACACATCCTCTGAGGTTAGCTCGACCACCCTCGTTTGTTCGTCTCCTTGATGGACAAACCCTCTCTTCTTTGACTCTTATCACGACCAACTTCGACAAACTTTGACCAAGACCAATCATTTTCTTTATCCAAGACCAATCATCGACTTTGACCAAGACCAATCATTCTCTTTGACCAAGATCAATCATTTTCTTTGTCCAAGACCAATCATTCTCTTTGACCAAGACCAATCATTTTCTTTGACCAAGACCAATCATTTTCTTTGTCCAAGACCAATCATCGACTTTGACCAAGACCAATCAATCTCTCTGACCCTCCCTCCCTTTTAGGGAGAACTACATCGGCCTGAGGCCCCTACAACAGGGGCTATGTAGGCAGCACTCAGTTGACATGGGGTCTTCTGAGGTTAGCTCGGCCGCATCCTTTCGTCCATCCATCCTCTTAACCAACGACCATCCTTCGACCTTCGACCACTTCCAAGACAATGTTGCCTTGGTTGTTTTTGCGTGTGTGCTACCTCACGGCTGGTTAGCAGAATTGTCCGCAGACTATTTTTGACCCTTCGCAAGTATAGGATCGCGAGCTAGTTGATCCCTACTACTTGTGGCTTTTTCGTGTTTTTGGGAGCACTTCCTGAGCCCTGGATACCTGGAACACGATGACCATTTGGAGCTTCAGCTTAAATTGAGTGACCTGATCAGCAGACGACTAAATGCTGGGGCCCGGTTACTTCAATTTTGGCACTCCTTGACCCTCGACATGTGACAATTTGACCTGACCATCTTGTGCAGTGGTATGTGCGCAATCATGACTTTTGCAGCACTCTCACTCACCTCTCTCTTTCTCATCCACCTTTTGTCAAATCAGCACCCGACATCAGGTTCCTTCCCTCGACTCCTGCTTTGAGGGGGAATACCTCATCCTTACTTCGGGGCAATCCACATCATCCTTTTCTGGGGCAACCAACTCCTATTTTTGTCTTGCAGTTCATCTAGAACAACCAATAAGACAAAAAGGGGCAAATGTAGACACCGCAAACGTGTCTGCACCTTGGTCCTCCCCCTTGGCCTTGGCCCCCTATCCTAACCCTTGACCTTGGCCCCCTATCCTAACCCTTGACCTTGGCCCCCTTTCTACCCTACCCTTACCACCTTGGATCCTCCCTTGAATCCCTCCACCTTCCCCCTAGCATTTATTAGGCCAAATCTCTTCTTTATTTTCCCCCCACGCCCATTTTGGCATCCTCGTGACCATTCTTCCCATCCCCCCTCGCTTGGCGGCATGCAAGAATGGGCAGAGGTTATTTTTAGCCTCTGTCCCCATTCTGCGACCGCCGACGTCGGTGACCCTTCAGCTGACATCGGTGAAACTGCCGGCGTCGGCATCCTTCATTACCCCTTTCTGCATCCGTTGCAACCCCCTGGACCTTTGAGCTCGAAAATAGACTTCTCTTGGCGCTTTAGCTTTCGTCTCTCCTCTGTCTTGACCTCGTGTAACAGCAGCAACAGGTGCAAAGGCTCTGGATCAGGGATTTCTTCTTGACAAGTCTTCCGTGGCTCCAACAATAGCTTCTTCAACTCTTCAGTCAGCAAGCCAAAGGTAAGCACAATCTGGTGTTTCATTTTATTTCATTTCTTTAGTTTTCAATTATCTACCCTATCTATTATCTTCTACTCCCTCTGTTCTTCCCCCTGAGAGGCTGCAAAGCCTTCTCAGGTCCTGTCCTCTGTGTATCTTCCTCTTCCCTGTCCCTCTTTTACTCCAATCCCCGACAACTTCCTCATCCCCCTGTCAACAAAAACCTTGCACAAGGCACCCAACCAGAGCAAGACTACTCCTTAGTCCATTCAGACCCGTCCCCAAACTCTGTCTCGACCCTCTTAGCATCCCGGACCTGTCCACAGTCCAGAAAGCAACTCAAACCCGACTACAGGGCATAACCCAGACCGACGCCGGTCACTACCCCAACCGACGTTGGCAGGATAGCCGACGCCGGCAGATCAGATAACCGACGCCGGCAACATTTCCGACCTCGACGACTGTCTTCAGCCCAACAGCTCCTTCAGGTAATCATTTTGGTCTTTTCTTTCCTTTCTAATTTCTTTGTCACTTCTGTATTCTAGCATTCTGTCTTTTTATCAGTCACTTATCTTATCAAAACAGTGGGTTGACCTCCCTTAAGGAAGTTTTTACACTTCCGGGAACAAGCTTTTGCTTGGCAACCCACTGCCTATCTCTCTAACATTTTCTTGTCCAAGTTTCCTTTTTTCTTACAGGTGTCATTCCTCCATAGCCAAAGAGGAGTGCCCACAAACGTCTGGATTTACGGTGCGTAATCTCTAGTCCAGGTACTTCCCAAGCCTTGTCCATTACTTCTTTTTAGTTTCTTCTTTCTCTTAGATCTAAAAGCGAATTTTGAGTGGAAACATACCCTATTGAATGTATTACAAACATGAATATAAACCTAATTACACTATCATGTCACCAATTTCTAGCTAGTAAATTATCATATATCACATCTTAATTGACTTATAAAATGAAATTTTTTGAGGATAAGACCAACATAAAGCTTGACATTACCCCTTTTTCACATAAAACCTATAGTAAGGAAATTAATTATGGTTATTGTCATATCAAACATTATTCTAGTTAAACCAACCCAATGAACACATCATTATTCATAAGATTGTGCATTTTATTTAATGTGTATATACCATGGCTAATCCATTAAACCTAAGTTACGTTTCATTGGTTTTTATAGTTGAGGTTGATTATATCTTTATTTATAAATACTAGCTCAATTTAATAATTGATTTGGGGATTAGAGAAAATCCTAAGGCAAAGGGTTGTTGGATGTAATATATATATATATATATATATATATATATATATATATATATATATATACATGCTTGATTTATAAAACATATTTATTTGTGTATACTTCATGAATTAAATAACCATCAGGGGATTTGTCAAATTGCATAAGACTTCATTATATGTTAGTATACGCATCCTTCTTGAATTCCCCCTTTTGTTGGTTTTATGTGAATAGTAAATAACTCATCTTAAATATTTAGATATATTATAATGAGGAGGAATCCAATTTTATTTAATGTATTTAAATATTGGAGTTTGTTATAGTATATATATATATATATATATATATATATATATATATATATATATATATATATGTGTGTGTGTGTGTGTGTGTGTTTATATATGCATGATGTTGGCTACATTGGAATAAACATATGCAAAATTTTGTTTGTTCCTTCTTTGTCAAAACAAATATTCACACTACCATTTTTATACTCTTGTAGTTAGAGTGGGATTTTTCCTCAACTAGATGGGTTAAAAATTCCATCCTTTGACTATTTATTGGGTTATTCATTTTTGGTTCAATGAGGTTAGTTTTTCCTAACTTTTTAGATCTATCATATTATGTGAAGTATTTAATGCTACCCATATCTGGGTATGTTAGAGCCAAGTCAATTTAAAATTATATCAAAACATTTCATGTGTTATTATCTCTTAACATTATTGAGTTTATGTTGCTATTGGGAGTTCTTTTCATTGAGTTAAATACTTTATACTTGGGTAAGCCTCTAGGGCTGAGTGTTCAATTTCATGTTTTATACATTTATTCCTTGTCTTTGTTGACATTTTTATAAGTCTTTGCTAGTGGTTTGATATTAAATGTACATATATTAACTCTCTTGAGTACCTGGTTATTGAAACCCTTCACTATGATGATGGTTTGGGTGGTAAGGGCCACTGATGGCTAGGCTCATAGGGATGGTTTTGATGGGTGTCCTCCTTTAATGTTCATCCATCTTCATTATTATACTTAGATTACATATAAAATCTTCCTCTTGTTTTTGCTTATTGATATACAATGTTGGACTAATGGATCATAGTTTTTTACTCATTTTATGTGATAGTTCATCTTATTACATTATGTAGTTTTTTGATAATGTTAAGTTGAAATATGGACATTAGTGGTCATGTTGTAGATAATGCAAGTAGTCTTAATGATAGTTATGTGGATTTTATATATTTAACCAACTATAATTATTCCTTGGTGATCACTCATATTAGGTTGTACCTTATATATGAGTAGTAGCATATTTATCATGCATTACGTGATATTAGTTCTTACATGTTGTATGTTTTTGACTTAGTGATATGTTGGTTGCTTTTAATTAGGCCTGAAATTGTAATAAGGTTATCATTGGAACAACTAAACTCTAGTGCATTTAACCTTCAATTATTTGACAAATAACATGGTATTGTCTTATGATTTGCTAAAACATATAGAAGTTTTGTATTTCCTTATTCGAGTTGTATTTATGTATTTAAATTTCAGGATAGATATTATCTGATGAAATTTTCATGGCATGGAATGCCTAATTAACATACAGACTTATCTCTTGGTTATGATGGTATCATGATGATACCTAACTATATTGAGACATATTGTTATTTTAGAACATATTGGTAATGGGTTGGACTTGGGATTAAACTAGTAGTCATAAACAAAAATACAACCTATTGTATGATTAAAGGCATATCCCTTGATGTTATTTTATTATGACATTTTATGAGGCTATGGTTACATAGCTTATAACCTTAGCTAAAATAAATAGTTTTACTTAACTTATGCAATTAATTTTAACATGGTGTTATAAAGAATTCCTTGTTGATAGCATGTTACTAAACACATGGTTTTATCATGTTATAATCTTTCTAAAAATGAGATGTTGCAAATAGTTCTTGTCGATTTAAGCAATATGTTTCATTACTATTTTATAGAAATAAATATTTATAGGTCTTATTATCATTCAAGAGAGCTTACTCCTATTAATTAAGAAATGAATTAATATGGATTAAAGTTATTCATATGTGGACCCATATTATGGATTATGGGTTATACCATTAATGGTGTTATAGTGATTTGGATATATGACATGTTTTATAAAAGTCTAGTAATTTAGATGTTTATAATTAAACTCTTTATTAATATATGTTGGTTATATTATAATTAATGTTTTTATGAAAATTTATAGTCATTGGTTTAGTATATGTGTGTACTTAAATGTATAAGTGTACATAATCAATGAACTCTTTTGTATACCTTGTGTTGAAATTATTAGGATGTAAATAACCATTATATTTGGTAAATAATTATGGAATGAAGATGAGGATTTATAGGATACGGAAAATTTTAAGTTAACATTTGGTGATATGTTTAAACAATCTATCTTGGTAATGATTCATGAATTTATACTTTTCCTTAATGAACACATAAGTCATTGCCTGAGACTAATTTAATAATTAACTTGTATGGTCTTATGCATGTTACTTAATTTTAATAAATACATATGTTTATTCAATAACATGGGAGGATAACTAAATGATGTTTAAGCAATACTTAGGTGTGAGATCCATATGGTTGGCTCATGGGATGATGATCTTGTAGCATGATAAGTTACCCTATAGCATGTAGAGTAACTAATCTGCTAATGCGACTTGTATGCCTAGGTATTAGGATTTTCACAAGTGTGATGTCATCCACCTTGAGCTAAGTTAATGGTGCCTCATTTAGTTAATTAATACACTTCTTTCTTCTTATAGTTCCATCCCATTTGTATGGCCTTCATCTATTAATGTAACAAAGGTGTAATGTTTTCATAAAGGACCTTGGATCATGATATGGTGATCTATGGGGGTAGGACATGGATTAATCCTCATTGGGTGTTTCCTCCAAAAGATCTTGGATACTTTAGTTTACATTTTTTTGGCTTTAGTAGTGGATTAGAGATCTTCACTCACTAATCTCATGATATGATAAGACTTGTCAAATCAAGTTCGCAAGTTGGAACCTTATATTTGGTCATTATTCTATGCTTTAGTAATTCACTTCTATCATATCCTATTTTATTATATATAGATTGGATAACCATACATTCTTGGATGTGCTCATGATTATAGCCTTATCCATTCAAGACCCTAGGATGTTGGTTGTGGGTACTAGTACTACCTCTAAAGTTGCCAATGAGATGCATTACATTGCATTTATTTTATGTAGTGGGACCTTATGATGTTATATTATGTACTTTGATAGATAACTTCAAAAACTTTTTTTGGGAGGTTATTTCATATGCTATCAAAGCATGTGCTTAAAGGTTTTCTTGAGTTGGACACATTGCACTAATTTTTGGAATGTTCTTAAAAGGATAAATGAGATTTTACTTGGTTGTATATACCCTTGCAAGGGATTATGTTTGTGTAATATACTTGGGTGGCTATAAATAAACATAGTATAGATGTATAAAACCTTATGGGGGATTCTTTTGCCAGAGTGTATGTGCATGCCTTATGGGGGCTAAATGCCACCTATATGCATATGTTGCCTTGATAAGACTAAAATGGAACCTTGTATGATAGGGTGCATACTAAACCCTACCTATATTTATATGCCTTGTGTAAACTAATAAATGTCTTAATTGTTTAAGAAGGCTATGTTATGACCCCTATGAACTCACTTAATGGCAAGCCTAAAGTAATATAAATTCCTATATTATGGAGTATGTGTGTGTTTACATGTATAAATTGATAAATTTATTTGTTATACTCTTGTGATACTTAACCTTGGATTTCGTTGGGTAAACCCTTCCCTCATTAGTTGCATTTGGGGCAAGCATCACTACTAAACCATTAACTTGTATGGGCAAGTCAATATAAGAATGGTGATCATCACTCCACCTTAAAATTGAGGAAATGATGTTTAATATCTATTATTGACTTGTATGGGTGGGTCATCAATATGTTCTTAGAACACCTTGACCTTGTGAAGACTAAGGGTTGAGCTTAAACCTAGAGATCTATGTAGGGTAAGGGTGTCAGATTTAATTAGGTAAACCAGTGAGACTTGGGATCTCATGATCATCTTGAGACATATTAAGAGATTGATATTATTTATGTGCTTAGTCTCTTTGAGTTAAATAAAGGATCATATACCTTCATAACTCTAAGGGGATAAAAATAAATAAGTGTATGGTGATGTTTACTTTCCATTCAACATATATGATGATGTTTTTACCATAGATGTGTTTAAATAGATGATGGTTATTTGATTATAAATACTATTTTACTAAATTTTGGAAATTACAGGGGTTAATTTCATAAATAGTAAAGGGGTATAGATTAAGGGGAAAATGAGTAATTAAATGTGCCTTAATTAAACCACTAATTCATTGAATTTAGAAGTGCTTATTTAATTTATGAAAATAGAAAATAAGGGGATAGAGAGTAAAAATTAGCTAATTCAGGTTTGAGATGGAGGAGATAGAGGTTGTAAATTACTAATCTAGCTAGGTAGACTACCAAAAATAGGATATAAAAGTCTATTTTCTACCTAGATAAGAGCACTAGAAATGGGATGCTTGGAGGTCTAGCACTATAGTCCAAGTTTTGGCACTATAGTCCTTAGTGTTTGATCTTTTTGAACTTTCTAGGCTCTATTTGTCTTCTCTTAGAGACCCTGTGCCTAAAATATTGAGTCTTAGTTGTTCATGAAGCTCTATGTGCAATTGATTTTGTCCTTAAGGATCATATTTCCTCTTCATGATTGATAGGTAATCTTGAATCCAACTAGAAAAAAAGGGTTTAGTGTGTAATATGCATTGAACATGTGATCACACCTCATGTGTGGGCATGCTACCTACATACCAATACTCTGAAGAGGGATCAAGGCCAATGTAGTTCTCCCAATTTGAATGTGTATTATGTAATCTTGTGTATGCAATGCAAGTGTATGAGAATTTGGGAAAGATTGAGATGACTTGTGACTAATGCAAGAGCTTGGATAGGTTTAAATTAATAGTGGTTAGTTTTATGTAGAGAATAGGAAGATTTGCTTGAGTGTGCTTTAGTATATTTATAGATTGTGTCTTTTGAATGATTACCAACCCTTATAAATGATGTTTGAATGTGATTTTATAGGGAAAATAGTGATCCTAGGTTAGATGAACTTAAATTAGACCAACAAGGTACAAAATAAGGATTCACAAAAATATGACCATTTGAGGTTATTTTGGACTTGGACAACAACACTGGAAAGTGGACACCCTAGGTCCCAACATTGTAGTCCAACTTATGGCACTATGGTCTAGGGGAAAGGGACCTTGGGGGATATATTTTTGCCTAGGAGAGGAGTCCATGTTAGTAGGGGCTAAATCTAGAAGGCTTTAGAGGACTAGGAAATAGTGAAAACATGCTCAAGTAGGTTGTGTAAGTGAGTGGGAGAGACTTATGGTTTGGGTGTCATAAGTCATGCTAAAGTTCTAAAAATTCCATTTTAGTATGAATACATTTCCGCCCCCCCTTTATTCTAAGTATGTAATAAATAAAAATGCTAGGATAAAGTAAAAAACTTAAGTGTACCTAAACTTACCTATGAGGCTAAACCCAAAAATTTGTGTGATGTTGGGTTGTGCATAGTGAGAGCACATTGTACTACATAAATATAAAAAAAGTAAAGTGAAAGTAGATCAATTATTACTAGATATTTTATATCTAAAATAATAACATAAAAATCTAGGTAAAGAAAGAGGAAGGAAGAGAAATGATTTAACACACCTCACTAGGTATGCAAACAAATACAAAACCTATTATGTTACTAGGTTATGTTGGGTGATGATGGAAGTATGTTGAACCAAGAGTTTTATTGATGAATGAGTTAAGTGTTCAATCCCCTAGAATTTTTCTCAAGAATGCAAATGTAGGCCCTTTAGCTCCATCATTTCCAACTATGTGAAGTTAATAAATCATGCATATATTAATCAATGTCTTGACCACATGTCCAATCCCTCTGAATAGGTGGCTCAAGAATACAAAGGTTAGCTTGACCTTGAGCTCCATCATTTCCCCATGATGTGAAGTTGAATGAGAAAATACCAATATAGATGAATTTAATATGAGATGGCCCATAGATCCCCTAAATGTGCTATGATTTGATAATGTTGGTTCAGGTAGCTAAATGTAAACTAGAAACTAGGTCACTATTGGCCACTTCAAAAGATGGATATTGGAATAATCCCATCTTAAAATTAGAATCAAGGCTTAAGAAGACACTTGGGAACTCAGGTACATGGGAAGCAAACATATATGAAAGTTTACTTGAATATGATGCCAACCACCTATAGATGGATTAAGGCACAAAAATACTAGGAATGTGTAAGAAAATGCAATATATCCAAAAATAGATAAGGCCCATGTGCCACACACATTGCCCCCAATAACTAGTGTCTAGAACATAGCTTTTAAACTAAAAGTTTTTATCAACTTCAATGTTTAAACTAAAAATGGAAACCCTCATGCCATGCATTATACCCCCTATATATAGATTCTTTGAGTGAAATAAGTGCTAAAAATAAGTAATTTTTTGACTTAACTGTACTCACAAAATTATGACTGAACTCACCTCTCTACTTGATTCTAGAAAAACTAAATATTGTGAAGTTTTCATAACACCAAAAACTAGACACTTTGGGGTCTGATGTTGTAGTCCCATCTTTTGTACTATTGTCCAGAGCTAAAACTAATGACTAATCTGGATTCTCTATTGTCTACCTAGTCTAGTTTGCCTATGTTGAGTTCTGGATTCTAGACTGTATTATTTTAAAATTTATTTTTTGACTATTAGTAGCTCTAATCTCTATGAAAAAATCCTATCTATTTCCCCCTCTTTTGAGGGTAGGAATGAAGACCCTACAATGTATACCCCTAGAAGAAGAAGCCATGTGTGTGTGTTAAGTTATGAAAACATTTGATATAACATTGATATAAATTATCTCAAGATATATAAAAAGTTGTAGAGAGATATTGCTAGATCTATAGGGGTATTCTTAGATATATATAACAATGTAATAGCATGTGCATAAGCGTAAACTAGAATTTGAAATTTTAGTTGTTAGTTGTTAGTGGCATAGAGGGATGGATCATGATGCCCATCATGGTATCCAAGAAGTAAGGTAAATGTATGATTGGAATCATGGAATTACACACAAAGATAAACAATCAAACAACAAGAATATAAATCAAGAAGTAAGAAACACGTGAGGGTGGCCAAGGGGATAAATAAGCACATAAGGCATGTTCAAATGTTGCATACACACATAATGGGAAGAAGCAAAGATTGGTACAAGGTCTACAAGCACATGAAAGACACACACAAAGGACATTGGTAAGTGTCCAAAGGCACACACATTTAGATAGGAATAAAGGACATGGACAAATGTCCTAAAATGCGAACAAGAATAAAATAGGAACTATAAAATGTAAACACATGTAGCTAATCAAAACAAAGAGTGGAATCATAAAAATTAATAGAAATGTAAACATGCACTAACTATGGAAAGTAAGAAGCAAGAGTATACAAGATATGTAATACAAGAATAATGTATATGCTATGAAATACAAAAGTGTGATTTATGCTAATGGATGTCAATGTGGTATCTGTCTAGAGTGTATAGTGTAATAATGGCATAGCCTAGATGGTGTAGTTATGTAGAGTATGCCCCTAGTGGGTAGATGTATCGATATGTATCTAGAATGTAGAAGTAAGATGCCCCCTCAATGGGTGGAGTGAAGTCAAGGATCTGGATGCTCTACACACACTCAAAGAAGATCAAGTGAAGCTTGGTAATATAGATAAAATAACATAAAACAATGTAGTGTAAGTCTATCATAATGGTTAACAATGTTAAACATAGATGATGCATATAATTGACATGTTTTTGTATGCTTGAATATTATATTATTTTTATATTTTGAAATATTTGAGCTATGTACAATCAAGTAGAGGAAACTATGTAAAATCAATACTAGAAGGCAATGATACTAACTAATGAGTCTCAGATGAGACTCCTTATCATGGTGTCCTATATCAAAGAGTGGAATAGTGTTTGATCATGAAACATGATGAAAATGCTAAGATTGTGGCTCTAAAAGTTATATATGATGTAAATGTTTTGAAATATATGAAGTGTAAACCATTGGTGGGGACCCTCTATAATTTTGAGAAGTGGATGCAGTTTTAGGGCTCTTAGGGACCCATCTAGAAGTAGGAGAAACTTGTTGAACATGCGCTCTATGTGTAGATGCATGAGATCTCAATGAAACTACTCTAGTTGTGAATATTGTAGCTAGAAGGTGTCTATAATCTTGAAGTTATAGAGGTGTGTGAACCCTCTATACTGGTGATGGATATCATATCTATGTTTGATGCTAAACTAGAGAACAAATTGGTGGTGGAGGTAAAACTAATAATGGAATTGAAACTATCTCTAGAACTAAAACTAGGTCTGAAACTAGAAGTGGCAACTCATATGGAACTCCAATAACTATGATAACCTAATTAGCATGAATGAATTTCATGCATCAATGTAATATAGATGGAACTACTTGGAATTTTTGTATCCAAGGTCTACCAAGTAATATGTCAAAAACTCTTTTGCTAGGAACTATAGTAAATGAGGTGGTCATGTGTATAGGACCAACTTGTAGAAGAATGAGGATCTCACCCAATGTAGTCTGACTATGTCCACTAAAACCACTGATAACAACATTTGCTGGAGTAATATCATACTCTATATAACCTAATTTCTATATTTGTGTCATATTACACATATTAACACTAGATCCATTATCAATTAGAACTTTATGAATTGGATGACCATGAATACAAGCTCTAATGAAGAGTGAATGATAATCTATGTCATCCTCAATAATTTCCTACTTAGAGAAGGAGAAGAAATGTCAAACTAGAATGCTAGAATGTAAATTACCAATAATGTGGCTTAATGGATGTGAGTTAGATGTTGGTTCCCCATATATAATCGGTGGAGGATGTGTCTAATATGCATGATGTACACCTGATCTGTCTTATGTTTCTAACTTACCATGTTATGGAAATGGATCTACAATGATTTTGAATGACTTATCATGCATTGGTTTGGCCAGAGGAGTCTCATCTAAAGTGCATAGATCAATTTGATTTCCATTAATTATATCATATATCTTATGCTTGAGACTAGTGCATTTGTTTTTAGTATGGCCCAGTGCCCTATGATAGTCAAAAAATGTGTTCTAGTCATATCCCTATGGAAGACACTTTTCTAGATCAATTTTTATGATAGGAAGAAGAGATATGATGTTACATTCTAATATTATTATAGAAATCTAGCTGGAGGAACTGGTAGATTTATAAAAGGACATCAATGAGGTATTCATAAAGTGACTCTCTATGAGGGCTCTAAAATTGCATTAACTATCTATTGAGTCAATATTTTACTATCCTTGAATTTGACCTTATATGAGGCTTTTCTGTTACACTTATTAGTTGTATCTGGTGCACTAGTGTACTTATGTTTGACCATTGAAATGAGTTTGATTTCTCTTTCTTTTAAAGTGTGACATAATTCATTGAATGAAGAGAAACATTTGGACATGATTGTCTCATGTAAAATAGATAGAAGACTCTATTTGAATAGGTCCTAAAACTCCCAATATGCCATAGCAATAGTCATCTTAGCCAATATGATCTTGTATCTAAAAACATATTCAGTGAGAGACTCACTTAATTTCTATTTTTGTTATGCAATTTGGGCATATAAAACCTTATCACCGATATTGATACTAAAATCTATTAGGAACATGTCAAAAAGATGATTAAATGCATTAACAAATTGATTTGGTATACTATAAAACCATCGTAATGCATAATCCTTTAGGCTCCTCAAAAATAATTTAGTTAATATCCAGTCATTTGGTACATAATCCAAGCATGCTCTATGAAAGGCTCTCAAATGTGTCTCTAGATCACCCTTTCCATCGTAAAGAGTGAGCTTAGGTTATACAAATATACATGGCAATGGTTTGGTAGCTATATGTCATGCAACAGGTGTATGCAATAGAATGAGGGATTCCAATTCCTATGTAGATCTAGTGTTATCTTTCTCAAGATGTTGCACTTTGGATTGAAAAGATCAAATCTCTTTCAGAAGGTCTACCACATCAGGAGATAGGGATGTATTAGCTATAGTTGGAGGCATATAAGAAGGTTGGACTATTATAGGGGGTTCTTGTGACATAGTTTCCCCCATAGTATCATGTGCAACTAGTGGGTCTGTAGTTTGAGAAAACTCAACTTGTTTGTCCTTTATTTCCATGATATATTTCAAGATGTTATCATAATCATGGGGTTATCCCTTGAGTCTTTCTCTAAAATTTTGTAAAATCAAATATTTATTGAGTAAAACTTTATTGTCAACAATAGGTGGGAGTGGATTAGTAGTCCAATATGATGAAACCTGATCATCAGTATGTGTCTCATCATTATTATTCTTATATTGCTCATTATCAAAATCATGTTCATTAAAATTAGTGTAATCTAGATGTGCAAGATCTATAATAAAGACCTGAGTTGATTGCTTGTCCATTTTATAAGAATAGGTTGCAAGAATATGGTTGAATTCAAGAGGGTTTCCCATAAGTCCTGCCATCTATCTCAAAGGAAGAGATGGAAGGAGTTTATATGGCATAAGGAAAAAAATATGGAAAATAATAGTGAAATTTACAAAAAATAATCTAAACAATGAATTGGAATATGCATAAAAAGGATATTCGACTCAAAGTATGTAAGGTGATAGCTTAACATGCAAATTAGGGAATAGTATATGCAACTAGGGATTTTTCAAAAATAATATTTTCAAAATACTATGAACTTTCGAATTTGAAATTGATTTTTTGAGCTAAGTATGTAGATAAAATTCAAAAAACTATGAGAAATTACATTCTTCAATGGGACCTATTAGATGTAACTAAGGCTTTGAGACAAATAAATTTTCTAGAATTTACTATAAATTGTTGAAATTTGAAGTGATTTTATGATTTTAATATTCGATCAAAATTTGCAAATGGGATTTAATTGATGTAACTAGGGTTTTGAAATGATTTTTTTTCAAAATTAATGTAATAATTTGAAAAATTTATTACATATTTATATAAATGAGCTTGAAAAATTTAGGAAAATTTTGAAAATATTTATAAAATTAGAAATATATTTTTCCTAGTGGTTTAAATGTGTTTGTATGCAAATAGGACCTACTATGTGCAAATTACAATCTTTGTAAATTATTGAAAATATTTAAATTAATTTACAGTTTTCTAATTTTTAAATTTAGGAAAAATTAGAAGAAAATTGGAAAAAATCAAAAATAATTATCCCTAGGGTTTCTAGGGTTTTTATAAAAAAATTCAAAGTAAGTTGGGTTTACCATATGTTTTACTAAATTTGGGAAACTATAGGGGTTAATTTTCTAAATAATAAAGGGGTGTAGATTAAGGATAAAATTATTAAATAAATGTAACTTAATTAACCTAATAATTTATTGAATATAGAAGTGCTTAATTTATTTCTAAAAATAGCAAACAAGGGGATATAGAGTAAAACTTACTTGATTCTAGGCTGAGATAGAGGAGATAGAGGTTGTAAATTGCTAATTTGGCTGGGTAGACTATCCAAAATAGGATCCAAAAGTATTTTTTATACTTGGATAGGAAAAATAGAAATTGGAAACCTAGAGGTCCATCATATTAGTCTAAGTTTTGTCACTGTAGTCCTTAGTGTTTGAGCTTTCTGAGCTTTCTAGGTTATATTTGTCTGCTCCAGGAGACCTTATGCTTGAAATATTAAGTCTTGGTTGTTTTTAAATCTCCATGTGTAATTTATTTTGTCTTCAAGGATCTTATTTCCTCTTCATTATTGATAGGTAATCTTGAATCCAATTGTAAAAAGAGGTTAGTGTGTAATATGCACTGAACATGCAATCACACCTCGTGTGTGGGCATGTTGCCTACATACCAATACTCCAAAGAGGGATCAAGACCAATGTAGTTCTTCTAATTTTAATGTGTATTATGAATAATATATATTTAATGAAAGTGTATGTGAATTTTTGTAAGCTTGGGATGACTCATGACTAGTGCAAGAGATTGGATAGGCTGTAAGTAATAGTGGTTGGTTGTATGCAGAGAATATGAAGATTTTCTTGAATGTGCTTTAGTATATTTATCTCTTGTGCCTTTTGAATTATTTCCAAACCTTATAAATGACCTTTGAATGGGATTTTATAGGGAAAATAGTAATCCTAGGTTAGATGAACTTGCATTAGGCCAAAAAGGGAAAAGATAAGGATTTTAAAAAAATTGATCATTTGAGGCTATTGTGGACTTGGAAAACAGTGCTAGAAAGTGGACACCCTGGGTCCTAACACTGTAGTCCAACTTATGGTGATTTTATCTTTGGGTAAAGGGACCCTAGGAGATATATCTATTCTTGGGAGAGGAGTCTAAGATAGTAGGGGTTGAATCTAGAAGGCTTCAAATGATTGGGAAATAGTGAAAACATGTCTAAGTGGGTTATGTAAGCGAGTAAGAGAGACCTATGGTTTGGGTGTCACAATTCATGTTCAAGATGTAAAAATTTAATTTTAGTATGATGATATATAGGCTGATTTTCATAACATTATCATGATAACCATGGATATTATATATCCATGGGGATGTTTATTTGATTTTGGCAGAGTTATTTATCCAAGAAGATATTTAATTAAAAACCTGGCTATGTTTTGATAATCATGGATGTTTATTGTGATATATATATTCCCACATCTATGAGGATGTTTATTATTATTTCAATTGATCTTGTTAATTCTGGGAAATTGTAACTCCCATTACAATGTTTATCATTCACATGTGCCTTGGCTAAGTCTACCCTTTCCTAAAAATGAGGTTAAATCAAAGCAAACATTACTATTTAACCTTTGAATTGTTATATTAAGTCAACTAGAGGAATATGCAATGTAATATTGTTGATGAAATAATGAGACAATGCCTTAATTACCATTTTTATCTTACATGAGTAAGCTATCCAATGATTCTAAGGTATAATATCTTGGGAGATTTAAGGTTGTGGCTTGAGCATAGAGGATCTAAAAGGTACATGTGACTGACTTGCTTGGGAAAGTTAGAGAGTTTTGGAGATCTCTTATTTTTATTAGTTAGTGATATCCATCTATCCATGATGTATGAAAATTATTAGTAAATGTTTCAGAACTCATGGAGATAGATTTTAGGCTTATTAGAATACAACCTTCCTAGAAGGAAGGTGATCGAAGTTTGAGATCCCTAAGACTAATTATGTGTATTATATGATATATATTGGTGTCATGTGGATGAAATATAGACATTGGGTGACCTAATGGGAGTCATGTACCCTTGTGCTTCATTATCATATGTGTTTATTTTCTTGATATGAAAGTACCTTAGCATAGTTGTTGAACACCTGAGTCACGTATATTCGGTCTCTTTCATGTGATTCCTCCTTGTATGAAATTTTTTTATGTGTTGTATAATTATTACTTTTCATTGATATTGTAAAATCATGTAAAATTGTGCCTTTATTTTAATTGTGCATATGGTTAACCTTATGGACTTTCACATGCTTGTTTTGATACCAACCTTGTTTTGTGAAATTTTATATTTTGTTTAATATGTCAAATCATGTAAATTTGTATTTTTTACACCCTGTGTCTATGTAGTTAAGCTTCTAGTTTTTCATTTTATCTTCTTGACATCAACATTGTTGTATGAGAATTTTTCATACATGGTCATATGATGTAAAAGGTTGAACATGTGAATAATGTCAAAGTTACTTATGTAACATGATCTTCCCCCTTTTTAAATTAATCATGTGAACTTTACTTTGATATATGTTTTTAAAAATTCTTGTATGTATATTTTATGTGCATGTATTAGAATAAATGTGATTCATGTTTTTTTCATAATTGGTATGTGGTAATATGGTCATACACCACTCATGTGATGTGTTTTCCCACTTGGAACTAGGTTCTATTTGATTGAATTTGCTAAGGTATGATGTTTTATTATACCTTGTAATCCCACATTTGCTACTCTAGCATTGAGTATTGGTACATGTATGAGGTATAAGGTGCAGAAGGACTACATCCATGACGATTTTAACTAGGTACAAGGTATGAAATATAGTCTCAAATAGGCTGAAAATCCACTTTTCCCATTTGCATGAGTAGCCACCTAATTCACTCAAAGTGTGAACCACATGTGCCACGAGCTGGCTGTGTAATCTTAGTACATAATGGTCACTTTATTGATTTAACATTCCTTTAGTATCCTCTTAGAGGTTGTGATAAAAGTAACCATTGTGAAGTTTTAGTTTTTTGCCCTTATGAAGCACTAACTAGTTATGTAGACTTAGACATTTATGAAATGCATACATGTTTTGATCTATAGGTGTAACCATTTTTCTATTAAGGTATTATTATTATACCTATTGGAAATATTCTAGTATGAATATTTTTATTTTTTTTTGGAAGAATTAATGGAAGGTATGTTGATTTTGTGGTTTAATAGAGTAGCACTAAGCCTTGACTAGGTAGTGTTTAAAATATTAGGTACCCACTTGACTCTTAGATAGAGTGATGAAAGCTGGGTGATGCCCTTAGATGGCTATTTTTAGATGGGGGGATTGGTATTCCTAGACCATTTTTTTATCTCATCGATGTGTTCGAGAACATGTTTTAATCCTTTAGATTGCATGTGATTCCTAGTATGGCTTCTCTATCGTTTATCATGGTTAATTTGACACACTCCACTAACCCTTAAATAGTTGATGATGTAGTGGACTAACCATAATAGTATGGTTTACTACCCTTTTGATATGATATTTTATGATAAATTATCTTATTATTATGCATGTGGCATAATGTTGTAGTGGAAGGTTTCCACTCTTGATCTAGATTCTGGTGGTAATCCAATGGGATTGGATAATTGTATGATTATTCAGCTCATATTACAGGTCTATGTGTATTGACATAAATGACATTTACCTTAGTCAAGTTGCATATTTAGATTGATAATCTGGTTTAGACATCACTTTTTTTTCTTCTAGTTCCTTAGTTGTATTTTCCTACTTAGGAGTGTTGTTAGTACCCTTGCTAGGAAGCTTATTAAGGTAAGTATGAGTTATTGTTTTTTGGGACACTCTATGCTCATGTTGCTTTGTGACTACCTTCATAAATGGCTAGGACGGTTATAACACAACATTACCCAAGAATTCACAATGGTTACTTTAGAACTTTGAAGACTAACATAGGCCTTTCTAGATTGGTGAACCTATTATAGCTTGTTTTAATGGATTTTAATGTTTTTGATGGCCTTTTTAAGTCATAAAAGTGCAAATGTTCCAGCCAAGTTATGAGATTCAATGGAAATTTTTGCTATGATAGTGTTGTTTAGGTGTTTGTTTCACTTTTAATTTTGTGAAGGACATGTGAAGATAATAAGGAGGCCATTACTTGGCTTAATGTATTAGACAATGTGGTTATCTTGATGACATTAGTTAAGAATGCCAACAAGATATGGATGAGACATTACCACCCCAAATGAAGTAGAGAGATTGTGAAATAGTGCTAATTATTTAGTTGGACATTTTTTGAGAACTTTGTGCTTTACTATTGATGGTCACCAGGATGGATCCTATTTAAGGAGGGGAGGATGTCATGAGCTGACTTTGTGACCCCTTTTGGATACTAAACTATAACCTATTTTAGTATGTTTTTGATGGCACTTTGACTAATGATAGTTGATGTTGGTTTTACTTCAAAAGGTTTTGATGTAAGTACCTTAGATAGTTGATGTGATATGCTAGGGAATAGTTAATACTCGCATTAGATTTAGTATATCTCGATATGCATACTACTTATATCAGATTCATTTTATCCAATTTTATATATATCTTTCTTTAGCTTAGTATGTTATTATATGATTTTGTTTTAGCATGTCTCACTAATGTGGATTGACATTGATCACTTTTTTAGCTATTGATTATGATTCATAGGGCATGCATGGGTTCATAGTTATTAGGAATAACTCTTTCCCTTCTCAGATATAGTTTATTATACTAGATTTATCATTTCATGTCTAATGATTCATGTTGAGTTATTATTATCATATTGATAATGTTCAAATACTTCTGATGTCTTATTTGGTGGATGTAGGCATCAAGTTGTGAGCTAGGCTTGATGTTGGGTTTGGACATCTCAAGTATATCATAGGCAATTGAGTAGTTAGAATGTCACTCTAATAGGTATAGCATGTAATATGTAATATTGAGACACTATCATTAATACCTTTATGTTATTATTTTTCATCATTATTAGTCTTGTCCTATTTTGATCATGTGTGTTCTATTCTAGTTTCCTATTTGGGATTATCAAGTTTTGTCATAGTCATTCCTCATGTTTGTCCTTATGTGCTTGAGGTTGTTTTCACACTTTGGTTATCCTGCTTGATTGTCATGATCACATGATGATTAAGCCATAAGGAAGTGACTTATCTTATTAGCTTGTTATGCTTGGCTTCATGTGTTGGTCCCTTTTCTTGGTGACATTATTATTTTATGGCTTATATTTTACCCTGGTTGGGGTTGGGCTCATCTAAGACTCATGTTGGTTTCTTGACCTTAAAAAAGCATCCTTAGCAGTCTCCTTCACAGATGTTTAATCATCGAAGCTCAATTGAATTATGGTGTCAACAATTATTATTAATTATTGATTTTCATATCAAGGTCAATTTTATAATCTTAATGATCAATTTATGCCTCATTATTTATTTTAATTATTTGTATACTTATTGTGATTTGGCAATTTTTATCCTTTTTATTATTATTATTATTATTATTATTATTATTATTATTATTATTATTATCATTATCATTATCATTATCATTATCATTATCATTATCATTATTATTATTATTATTATTATTATATTATCTTACAAATTTTTGTTAATTTTATTATTTAATGATCCTTTATGTTATTAATAATTTTAATAGGTTTATGGATTTTGGTTAAGCTATATTATTTTACAATTTAATCAATTTGTGTATTATGGTATTTTAATAGCTTGCTAATATTATAATTTTATTTATTAATGATTTTATAGTTTTTATTATTATTTAATGACTCTATCGATGTTGCTTATTTTTTTTAATTGATAATTTTGTATCTTTTATTATTTAATAATTATTATTTAATTATTGTATGTTTTTTACTAATTAATTATAATAATATTTTATTCATATATATAATATATTATATATATAATATTTTCTTTTATATAGTATTTTATATATATATGTATTTATATAAATATTTGATATTTATATTATTTTATTTTGTTTGGAATGACTTGGGGCATATGCCAAGGGCATTGAATAGTCTTGAGATGCAAGCCTGGGTAGAGAATGTTGGGGAAAAAAGAAGGATGGTAGTGTATGGCAGGAGTAGAGGATGGTGTATATGGCCTAGGTAGGGGAGAAGCATCAATTATGGAATGCTAGGGGAGGATGGTGATGGGGGCATATGGAAAAAATGACATTATGAGAAAACTAGGAGGTAGAGAGTTTATTTCATGGCTAGAAAATGGATAGGGACACATGGCATGAGATGGTTGGGGGAACATAAAAAGGAAAAGAAATGGATAAGTGTGGAAGGAAGTGAGAGGGAGAAATGCATAGGAGGAAGAGCATGGCATTGATAGGGGAGAACTAGTGTAATGGTAATGGGAAGAAAAGAAGAGACATAGGGAGGATGGAGAAACCCTTATATGAGTTGATTATCCTATTGAATGTATTATGGCCTTGAGTATAAACCTGATTACATTATCATGCTATCATTTTATGATTGGTAAGTTATCATTGACTGCAACTTAATTGTCTTGTGGAATCAAAATGTTTGAGGTTAAGACCAATATATAGCTCACCATTACCATTTTTGACACCAAATCTATAGTAAGGGAAATAATTATGGTTTTATTCTCAAATGTTGTTCTAGTTAAACTAGCCTAATGAACACATCATTATTCATAATATTGTGCATTCGATTTAATGTGTATATAATATAGATGATACATTAAACATAAGCTAAATTTCATTGGTTTTTATAGTTGAGTCCAATTATATATTTCACTACAAATTCATGTTTTATTTAAAAACTAATTTTGGGATTAGAGAAAATCCTGAGGTAAATGGTTACCAGATGCAATATATATAAACATGATTGATTCTTAAACATATTTATTCATATACACTTTATGAATTAATGTATTAGGGGATTCATCAGATTGTGTAAGACTACATTATATGTTGGTATATGAGTCATTATAAAATTCCCCCTTTTGTTGGTTGTATGTGAGTAGAAAATAACTCATCCTAGATAATTATATATATTGGAATGAGGAAGAATCTAGGTTTATTTAATGTTGTTAAATATTCGAGTTTGTTAGAGTATATATACATATATATTTATATATGTGTTTATATAAGTGTGATTTTGGTCATAATGGAATAAACATATATGAAACTTTGTCTATTCCTTTCTTGTCAAAATGAATAATAACACTACCACTATTATACTATTGTAGTTAGAGTGGGGTTTTTTCTCAACTAGTTGGGTTAAAAATTCTAGCTGAGGATTATTTATTGGGTTATACCTTTTTGGTTTAATGAGGTCACTTTTTTCTTAACTTTTTAGATCTATCATATTATGTGAAGGATTTAATGTTACCCATACCTAGCTATGTTAAAGCCAAGCCAATTTAATTTATATCAACAAAGGTTGGGCCTTCCTATTTCTTGACTTGATTGAGTTAATGTGGCTATTGGGAGTTGGTTCCATTGAATTAATTAATTTATGCTTAGGTAAGCCTTTAGGGCTTAGAGTTATAGTTTCATGTTTTTTGTATTGCTCCCTTGTCTTTTTTGATGTTTTTATAAGTTTTTATTGGTGGATTAATATTATGTGTATATCTCCTACCTCACTTAAGTACCTGGTTGATGAAACCCTCCACCAAGATAATGGTTGGGGTGGTAAAGGCCACCAATGGTTGGGCGCATAGGGCTGGTTTTAAGGGGTGTCCTCCTTGTAGTGTTCATACTTCTTAATTATTATACCTAAATTTCATATAGAAGTTTCCTCTTGTTTATGCTTGTTGATATATGATATTGGACCAATGGATTATAGATATTTACACATTTTATGTGATAGTTTATCTTATTACATTATGCAATTTTGTAATATTGTTAAGTTAAAATATGAACATTAATGGCCATGTTATAGACATTGGAAGTAATCTTGATGATAGTTATGTGGATTTTATATATTTAACCAACTATAATTATTCCTTGGTGATCATTCATATTAGGCTCTACCTTCCATATGTGTAGTAATGTATTTAACATGCATTAGGTGATATTGATTCCTACATCTTGTTGTATATTTATGACTTAATTATATGCAAGTGGCCTTTAAGTAGGCATGAAATTGTAATAAGTTTATCATTATAAAAAATTAAGTAGAGTTGTGCTTATGTATTTAAATCTCATGATAGATATTAACTAATGACATTTTCATGGCATGGAATACCTGATTAACATATAGAGTTATCTCTTGGTTATGATGGTAACATGATGATAGATAACTATATTGATAGGTATGATGGGTGTCGTTAATACCCTTCATTTAATATTATCAATCTAGGGCTAGTGTTTGAAGGTTGTATGTAATAGGAGAAAGATACCTTTGAAAAATGGTTCCTTCTTTCACATTCCACACTTGAAAGCATTGAAAAGCACACTTGTAAAAATTAAAGCACACTTGCATGAAATTAAAGAACACTTGCAAAAGGTAAACCACACTTATAAAATGTAAATTGATGAATTGAAAATAAATAACAAATACATAAAACACCTACATGTTTTTAAAAAAAACTATACAAAAAATAAATGTATATATTAGCAAAGAAATAAAATAATAATATACAGTAAAAATGATAATTATAGATTAAATAAATAAAATAAATTACATGGATCCATCTTCCTTGGAATGAGTGGCCAGCTAATTCCTTACAAGAGGATTTAATTAGAACATCAGTTTCAAAATGGGCTACTCAAAATAATGGAAGGAAAAAGTATATTGATTGATTTATTATTCCTTCAGGTGTGGAAGGTTGAATTTATAATTCCATGCTTTTAACCAACACCTTATTTAAGAGTAACAACCAACATATTTTATCCTATCTCAATATCCAAAAAATATGGAGAGAGATATTTATTGGAATAAAATTACATAAACATATATTCGAATATAATCTATTATGGAAAAAATTAAACATAGAAAAAAGGAAATAACTCTTTGTGATATATAAAACATTGGAACACTCTTAGAAATACTTTCTAAATGAGTTTGTAATAGTTTTATTGAAGTCTAGAGTAATTCTATTGAAATCCATAGCAACCTACTAAAATCTATAACAAGCTTACTAAAATATGTAGTAAGCCTACTGAGATCTGTAGCTGGCTAATGTAATCCATAGCTAGTCTAATGTAATCCATAGTTGGTCTGATATAATTTGTAGTTGATCCATAGAAAGGCTATTGCAATCTATAGGTATTTCATATCAAGTTTATTATAGTTTGTAGCTACTATAACAAGGTTATTGTAATCCATAGCTACTGTAACAAGCCTATTATAATCTATAACTACTGTGGGAGTCTAAAACAAATTTGTAGGAGTCCATAACTTGATCAGAATACTAGATCTTGTAAATTTTTTTGATACTACTCCAACATTGTTATTTATTGGTTACTCTTCATACTTTGAATCATTCTTAGTTTAATATGGTCTGTGTATGCACTCAGTAAAATATTTGTTCCTAATAATAAATAGTAATAGGTGACAAATACATAACAATAAATTTGGAAGACATAACCATGATATATACTTATTATTTCATTCTAAATAAACCATATGTTTGGAAACTACATTTAGATCCACATCATATGCAAGAAAAATGATGTTATTTTATGGATATAATGAGCCATTTTATGGGCTCATCAAGTATTTTCTATTTTTGAACATATTGGTAATGGTATAGATTTAGGATTAAACCAGTAGTCATAGACAAGAATACAACTTGTTGTATGATTAAATGCATATCCCTTGATGTTCTTTTATTATGACATTCTATGAGTTTATGGTTACATGGATTATAACCTCAGCTAAAATAAATAGTTGTACTTAATTTATGCATTCAATTTTGTCATAGTGCTATAAGGCATTCCTTATTGGTAGTGTGTTACTAAAGACATGGTCTTATCATGTTATAATCTTTATTAAAATGAGATGTTGCAAATAGCTATGAAAATAGTTCTTGTCAATTTAGGCAATACATTTCATTACTATATTATAACGATGAATGATTAGAGGTCATATTATCATTTAAGAGAGATTAGTTCTATTGCCTAAGAAATGAAGTAATATATATATATTATTATTCTTTGTATATGGACCCACATTATGGATTATGGGTTATATCATTAATAGTGTTATAGAGATTTGGATATATGACATGTTTTCTAAAATTCTAGTAATTCAAACATTTATAATGAAACTATTTATTAATATATGTTGGTTTTATTATCATTAATGTTTTATCAGAATTTATAGTCATTGGTTTATTACATGTGTGTGCTTAAATTTAAATGTGTACCTTATTAATGAACTCTTTGATATACCTTGTGTTGTGATTACTAGTTGCAAATAAAACTTGTGTTTGTTAAATAATTTTAGAATGAATATGAGGATTTATAGGTTATGGAAACCTTTAACTTAACACTTAGTGATATGATTAAACAATCTATTTTGTCAATGATTCACAAATTCATACTTTTACTTAATGAACACATAAGTCTTCCTGAGACTAATTAAATAATGAACTTGTGTGGTCTTATACATGCTACATAATTGACATAAATACCTATGTTTATTAAATAACACTTGAGGATAACTAAAGGATGGTTAAGAAACATTTAGGCTGAGACCCCTATGGTTTACTCATGAGAAAGTGATCCTATATCATTATAAGTGACCTTATAGCATGTGGAGTATTTAACTTTTCAATGCCACTTGTATGATTAGGTATTAAGATGTTCACAAGTGTGATGCTATCCACCTTAAGATCAGTTTATGGTGCCTAATTTAGATAACTAATACAATTATTTCTTCCTAGATTTTCATTGCATTTGTGTGGCCTTCATCTATTAATGGGGCAAATGTGTAATACTTTCCTAAAGGATATTGGATCATGATATGGTGATCTATAGGTGTAGGGCATAGAGTAGTCCTCATTTGGTGTTTCCTCTAAAGGGTCTTGGATCCTTTAATTTACATCATGTTGAATTTAGCAGTGGATTAGAGATCTCCACTCATTGATCTCATGATATTATAAGACTTTTCTAATCAAGTTATCAAGTTGGACCCTTATGTTTGGCCATTAGTCCATGCTTTAGTAACATACTTCTATCATATCTTATTTATGTGTCTAAAAATTAGATAACTAGACATTCTTTGATATGCTCATGATTATAGCCTTATCCATTCAAAACACTAGGATGTATTTTGTGGGTACTAGTACTACATGTATAGTTTCTAATGCGATGTATTTCACTACATTTATTTTATGGAGTGGGACCTTTTGATGTTCCATTATGTACTTTGATATATATCTTTAAAAAAAAAATTGGGGGGTTGTTTCAAGAATATATTTAGTAAACCATTTTTATAGTTATTTTTTGTAGAAGGTAGAAATATACATTTAAATATATGAATAGGCATAGATGCCTTAAATGAATATCTCTCTTTCAAAACCCCCAACAAAAAACTATAAGTAGACAAAATCCTCAAAATGGAATTGTTTAATAAAAAACATTAGGAGGATCACAAATATCATTATAATAACCTTGGGACTCAGCCCTTAATTTAAATACATGTTAAAATGAGTATATAAAAAATTAAATATATCATAGGACACAAAGTTGAGACTAAATCCCAATCAAGTGGTATTCTAACCACTTCAAATGAATCTATTAAACCTAGGTGAATATTTTATAATGTTTATTGGGATAATATTGAAAGTATAAAAAATAGTGTAATAGATACATAGGCTTGGGTTGTTTTTCCAAGAATAAATTTCATGTATCATATAATATTGAATCTAGATGAGTAATAACCTTTGAAAACTATATTTTTGACCATATTACCCATTTTTATGGGCTTGGCCTCAAAACACACTAATCAATTATTGTTTTAATTTAAAATGGTTTCTCAAATGTATGATTATAGGAATGTTAACCAAATATTAAAATGCTTTCCATACACATTTAGATATTTATATATGCAATAATTTATAGCTTTAGAACTAGAATCCATTCACACAAAGGATGCAACAAAAGCTATATTTTTGGAATAAAAATGTAGGATTATTGTAGGGTATGTGATGGTAAAGAATAACTCTTTCACATGAATAAAAAAGAGAATGAATACATGGAAGAATATCTTTAATGATTTATATTTTTCCATCATTCATGTAGAAATGGGAAAGATGAGTTTTGTGTCCCAACACACACACACACACACACACACACACACACACACACACACACACACTATATATATAATTTTATTTGAAACACATTATTATTCATTTTAAATTCAAACTCAAATCAATATATGTATGTATGTACGTATACATACATACATACATATATATACATACATATACATACATACATACATATATTAATTTGAGTTTGAATTTAAAATGAATAATAATGTGTTTCAAAAAAAAATTATGTGAAAATTAATGTTTAATTCAAAAAATGAATGTTAAGTGTGTTGTATGGGGATATGGTTTATTTGAGGAAAAAATATGTATGTACAATTTTCCAAAAATGTCTGATCAACACTTTTTAAATCAATATTTTATAGATCACATCAAAATTTATTTTACTATAAATACTCACGAAGGAATAAAAACATTAGAGGAACATAATTATATAATATTTAAAGTCACAAGGGTTTTAGATAGAAATATATGACTACATGAAATCACCCTACTGAACAAATTTGATAATTTTAATACAATCATTATTTTTATTATTTTCATAGTTGTCAATACTTGTTGTTTGTACCATTTTGTGATAAAATTCACATAGTCAAAAAAAATTGATGAGACTAAAGAAATGATGAATGGATATAAATTTAATGGAAACATAGTGGTATAAGATTTGAATTAAAATCATTTTTCAATAAAAATATAAGGTTCCATAAAATTGACATATCAGGAATATTTGATAGCTTTTTATACTTAGCTAGTTAAATTATTTTTACCTAGATAATATTATCTAAATCTAGATAATATTATTTAAGGTGATAAATATTTATTAAAAGATATTAATTCTTATCAAATATCATCCAAAATTAGAATAAAGAGTCAAATAAATTTATTCAAAGGTGGACAGTAGTTGTTTTAATAAATAAAGTAAGCAATTTGGATGAAACTTCATTACATGTACTTTTTATTTCATATTTAGTTTATTTTTTGTATTATATATAAAATTAAAACTATATTTAATTATTCATGTGAGATATACATTAGTGGGTTTTTTACACTTAGTTTTATAATTAATAGTTCGTATTGAAACCATTATTATAAAGAAATATTTAGAAAATAATTTGCAAACATGAAATATCTTCATGGATGTTTTGTGAGTTTCTTTTCATTTTCTACTTTCCCAAATAATCAAAATGATATTGTGTAATTTTTGATATTGAAGTAATCATTTAATGATATTTTATTTTTCTATTATGATTAGATTAGATTGTGCACTTATGTTTTTCTAATAATTTACATTATTTAATCTATGAAATCTTTTTTAATAGATAGATGTGTTATTACTATTTTCTATAGTGATTTTGATCTTTATATAAATTATGATTGAATGTTAAACTATTATTCTTGTGATAAATTTGTATTTTAAAGGGATGATGTTGAAATTTACTTATAGTTTATTAATCCTTAAACTCTTGCACCATATTAATTTATATTTGATTACATAAATAGATTTTATTAATTACATTTGATTTTGTAGTAAATCTCAAAAGGTATTATTTAAGTGAAAATATTACTCACCTAACATTTGAAACCTTATTTTATAGTCTACCCTTCCTTTCTATTTTTTTAGGAGATTATAATTGTAATACAACATCATTATAAATATCCATATTTGTGTGTTATTTTGATCACATTGGTTATTTTACCCTGTTTTCCACTTTAACTACATAGGAGATTCATAACTTTCAATTCATGTACTAAAAAATGACTAGTAACCCTAAAACAACAGATTTAAACAACATTGTCTATAGTGTGCATAAAACCCACATCAATATAAATTGTTTAAAAAAGGAGGACTCTTCCGGTCAATTTTAATCCAATAGCCAGTTTTTTAAGTTTCTTGTAAAAATAAAAAAATCAAATTAATGTGAAATTAAGAAAAATATAAATTATAAATATGTCTTGGCTTGGTTATTTATGGATAAAAATCCTAGGTATTCAACAGGATTTCCTAAATTATCCATTTGTTTTTCTTCATATTTTTCAAAACAATAACAAAATCAACGCAGAAAAACATCATGTTGCCTGTATATTTGAATTGAATATATTGAATGTGAAATTTGAGGATGTATCTTTTAGATTATTTAATTTTAATTTAAAATGAAATATTTATGATTATTTTTTTTACTTTACACATAATTATATTACTAATTGGCATAGTTTTGAAGATAATTTTTTGTTTAAGTTTGGTCAAATGATTTATGCTTATGTTTCTATAACAAAATTATTAACATTAAAACAAAATCTCATGAGTTAATTAGGTATTTTAATATATAATTGTTAAAAAAATACCAATTTAATCATAAACCTTGTAAATAATAGTTTTAAATATGCATTTGAATGCTTTAGATCCATTTACTACCACTTTTTTGAGACTATCTACAAAATATACTTTAGATTTAGCTTATGTAAAGGCTATTCAAGTGGAAAATCAGTTAAATTTCATTAATAAAGGACAATTGGAGTATTTGTTCCCTTCTTAAACCATTTTTCAGATTATAAAAAATAATTAAATTTAATATCCTTTCATTATTCTTGCATAAGCTTTTCAGTATGACCAAGTTGATCTTGAAATTTTTAATTTTATGAATCATAACATGAGTGAAGAGTAATAATACATTATATATTATGATGAATACAAAAAATATATATAAAATATCACCATCAATACATGCAATAAGAATTAAAATAATATGATTGATTATTAGATGATCCAAATCTCAAAGGATTGATATTTATTGAAACTCTTGTTCCAAACATCATAGTCAACCAAATTCAAATAAATAAATCTATTGTCCATGCTTGGTAAGACTTAGAGGTAAATTTTTATTATACCAACTCTTATTGTAATTTCGGAATTAAGGAAAATCATTTTGTTGAACAAATGCATGAAAATTATTTTAGATTTAAAAGAAGTCAAAAAAAGAATTGTTGAAGGAATACAACTATGTTTTTGTAAATTTAAAAATTTAAATAAAAGAAGATTTATTTTCAAAAAGAATGAAATAGATTATTCAAAAAAAATTCAAACCCACCCTCCAAAATTTGTTCAATTTTTTTAATTTAAGTTAGAGTGTATTTTATTTTATTATTGTTTTTAGTTTATTTTTCATTTTAACTAATTGGTTTTAGCAAATAAGGTCCTCATGACCATTCATCCACTTCAAATAATTTATCATAATTGGTATTTGTTCAAAATTATGGATATCCATACGTTGATCATGAGGTATTTGAATATTGAAATCAAGATATATCATAATTGAATTCATATTTCTATTGTTGAAAGTTGTTTTGATATTTTAATGCAAATTTTAGAAATATTTCTTATTATTTAAGATTAATTTCACATTTACATGATTAAAATTAAGATATAATAAACATTGAAAAATATATAAGTATGAGTGAAATATCTAATTTGAAATTAATTTGACTCCTATGTACCCAACCAATAGTGGTTCCCAATCACTCTTCTAAAACAAAATAGAAACAAATAAAAATAATCAATTAAAATAATATATACGAAGGATATGGAAGCATGGGTAGCATTAGATAAAAAATTAAAGTTAAATAAAAGGTATATAAGTCAATAATACATGGCTTCTTGTAAACTCGTGCCTTATAAAAATTATAATAAAGAAATAACAAATAGACCTTAGATTTATGTTTCTTTTTAAATCTTATATAAAGGTAAAAAATATTCACATAATAAAATAAAATATTAAAAAATAATAAGGGTTATTAAGCTCCATTATTAAGTTTGAGCGTCTTTCAGTTTTATGTTTTAATCATTTCATATAATATTAATTTTTTAAGATAGTTATACTATAAATTTTGGTTTCTCAAATACTCAAAGGTATTTCCCCATTGAATCAAATTTTATTGTGTCAAACTATTTCCAATATTTATATAATAATAATACCATAATATTTTATCTAAAATTATTTTCACATTCTAATTAATTATACATTGCTAGCTAAAAGATATATAAATGTTTGTTTTTATTGATTTCATTTGCATTTAAATAAAAACTATGTTTCAAAAAAAATAGTTGAAAATGAATGTTCAATATAATAAGGAAATGTTTAGTGTGCAACAAAGGAATAGGCTTTGTGGTGAAAAACTTGTCCATGTATTATTTTTCATAAATGTTTGATCAACACTTTTTGCAGCGATGTTTGAAAGAACAAGTCAAAATTTATTTGGACAAAAATATTCTTGAAGGAATTAAAATGTCAGAGGAACATAATTGTATAATATTTGTAGTTCTAGGTGTTTTTTATATAAATATATGGCCGCATGAAATAACCCTACCTGGTAGTTTTAAAAAAATCATACTTAACCATTTTATTGTTATTTTTACAATTGTCAAAACTAGTTGACATCACCATTTCATGATAAGATTAGAATCATCAAATAAAATTTGATAAGACTAAAAATATTCATTAAATAATCTAAATTTATGGAAAACATATTGGTCTAATATTTGTAGTAAAATTATTTTTCAATAAAAATGTATGTTTATGTGAAATTGGCATATTAAGAAGATTTGGTAATTTGTGTATTTAGCCAAATAAATTATTTATAGTTAGATAATATTATTTGAAGTGAGATAATATTATATAATATTATAATTATTTATTTAAATGTATAAAAACTTATCTAAGATTATCCAAAGTTGGAAAAAGAAGTCAACTAAGTATATTTAGAGGTGGATATTAGTTGTTTTAATAAATATAACATACAATTTGGATGAAATTTTAATAAATGTATGTATCTATTAATCTATTTACTTGTTTTAAATAGAGATAAAATTAGATCTGTATTTAAGTATTCATTTGATTTATGCATTAGTGGATTTGGTCCACATAAATTTATTATTAATGATTTGTATTGAACTCATTATTATTTAAAAACATTTACAAGACAAATTGAAAGATTTATAAATCTCCATGAATGTTTTGTGAGTTGTTTCAATTTAATAATTTCTAAACAATTCAAATAAATGTTTTATAAATTTTGAAATTTAAGTAATAATCCCATGGTGAAGTTTATTGAGGTATAGATACGTCTAATGGTTCCTCTCATGTAGCCTAGGCCTAAAAATGATGTCTTGACATATAGAGAAATATTTTTGATCAAAAGGAGGTGATAGATGAGTGGTTTCAACCTAATATAATTAAAATAAAAAATAATTAGTGAAATCTAAAGTGCATTAAGCTAACATGATCTTACAACATAATAGTGACCTATAATGAAATGGCTACATGGTTTATAAGCATGAACTGAGATAAATTAGGTGTGAAATGATATCCAATGACTAGAAGAGAAACAAATATGAAAGAAAATTTATTCATATGACCACCTACATGTCTCATATTCCCTAAAAAATATCCATAGTTTGACTACAGACCTACAATGCATTTGTAGTGGTGGGAAACAAGAAGAATGGTTTACAGGCATTGATGTTAATTCAAGTTGGAAATGATACAATGATATTAGAAAGATAAAAATAAATTAATTTATTATTAAAAAACAAATGAACATCTACAGGGGACCTTTAAATTCCCCCTGACTGCCACCTACAGGTGACATAGTCAACATAGTCTATGGACTAACATAGGCTAGTGGAGAGATATTGTTTGAAAGGTTGTCAAAGGTGTAAGGTGGTTGAACACTTTTTAAATAAATTAAAAATTTTCCAACACATATTTATGTCTTTACAATATTCAAGTACAAATCAAAGACAAGTTTTGAACCTCAACCTATAGTTAGTTCAAATTTTGTGCATATCCGTCGGTCTTGTAAGACTATCTTGAAGAATTTATGATGTTGAGAGGTCTATAGGTGTGATAAATATATTAAAATTTATATAGGATTAAAAAAAAATCCTAATATATCCTCCCATAGTCTCATTTTGGCCAAGTAAATAGGGTAAGTTCCCTATATTTTATCTCAGATATAGGGCACTCCCAGTCAAGACAAAACTACAAGCAAAGCATATGAATAAAGAATCAAGGAAAGGGAGAAAAAAGATTCATTAAAAATTGATTTTAGAGGTTGATAAGAGGATTAAGGAGTGCTAATAATCATATGCAGTCACTAGAAACCACTTGGATGTGACCATAGGTCCTCAAACATAGTTAGGCCTATGAAACCTAAAACTAGGCCTAAAACCTACATGTGCCTAGTTCCATTTTTAGGACTAAATGATCCTAATAAGACATTATGTAACCTTAATGGGAGACATAAGGATGGGTTTGAACCATTTTTGTGCATAAATTGCATAGAATGGTCATTTTTAGCCTAAACTCGCTTCAAGAGTACTTAGAATGAAAGAGAAATCTCAAGAGGCCATTTTCAAATGCTAACATCTATATGAACCATGTGAATGAGACCTAAATCACTTGGGGAGATTTTAGATGTGTCATACACTCTAAATTTGTGTAAATATTTCTAAGGTTGGATGTTTAACCTTTATAAACTATCACTAAGAATAAAAACCTCCTAAAACCCTTGCTAGAACCTGATGGAGAAGAAATAGATGGAAATGTATTAAAAAGTGGTAAAATGGACTATAAATTTATCTATACTTGTATATCACTCTAAAATGTTCATTCCTACCCAACTAGTTTGTACTATCACCTATATGAACAAACTTATTTTAGTGTTTTCTACAAGTTTTATGGTGTCTCATAGGGGTAGAAGTGAATGAATAGATGAGAGTAATTGATTTAAGTATATAAGGACTTTTTATAACTCAATATAATCATATATAGCATTATTTATGCATGAAAGGTCCTCTGCTAGACTTTTCATTATAAGTAGTCTTTGACATATAGTGAAGATGACAAGTGATTGTGTAGTGAGAAGATGAAAAGTTTGATAGTGGATCCTTTTGAGATTTAATGATGGAGTGGAAGTAAAATGGGTTATAAAAAACTTATTAACACCTCTTATATGGATTTACTTAAGAAGATATTAGTCACCTTGATGACAAATGTGAATAGTGAGGCTAAGTGTGATAGTAAATGACTATAGATAGTGAACATAAGTGTTAAGAAGAAGGCTATTAGTTAGGCAAGTATATGATTACTATCACATCTTATTTCCAACCTTCCTAATACATTTCATATGTATCAATACTTCCTATTTCAATTTCAAGTGATCAAGTGATGCTTCATCATGACTGTTAAGCATAAAATATACTGAGAGGGGGGTGAATCAGTATATTATATATCTTATAAAAATTTAACTTTATCAAATTCCACTTAATCAAACATTAAATATATGCAATAAAAATCAAAAAATAAACATCACACAAGATAGAGAGAGACACCAGATATAACATGAAAACCTAATGTGGGAAAAACCACGGAGAACAATCTCAAGTATATTCATGAGAACAAACCCACAAGAGCACCATACCCCTTTGCCGAGTATCAACCTCAGCTAAAATTCATGAGCACCAACCCATAGGAGGTTCAAACCCCTTTGTTGAGCACCAACCTAGCTACTATTCATGAGCACCAACCCACAAGAGCACCAACCCCTTTGTGTATACCACACACCTATCTCTCAATGTTGTTATCTCAACAAATGATAGATCAATACAACATCTCCTTCCTCTCTCTCACCTTTTCTCTTCTAATATAGATATAAAAAATACAATCATATTCGCCTCTCACAATTGCTCTTCTAAGCTAGATATTACAATATCAAATCAACCTCTATCTTTCATATTACAAATGGCTTCTCAATCTTTTATTTATAGCTTTCCAAATGACCTTTGGCCTTCCCCCTTTGTGACCCTTCAATCCTCATGGAAAATGGCACCAATCTTGGATGGCCCTTAATATCCAAGCCTTTGAAAATTCATGTGGTGACCCTTCATGACCAAAAACGTCCTTCCCACTTTTGTCCTTATGTTTGGTGACTCTTTGTATTCCTCAAAGTGTCCCTTCATGAGAAATTGTGCCCTTACTCTTTTGTCTTCACTTGGTGAATCTTGGTATTCCCCAAGATGACTCTTCATGGGAAAATGAGTCCCATCCTTCTTTTGTCTTTACCCCATGGCTCTTTGACTTCTCCATGGACCCTTCTTTTGTCTTATATGCAACCAAAAATATATTCATTAATATTAAATAAATATTAACTCATATTATCCAAGATATATTTATTACAAACAAAATTAAATGCAATGGGGCCTTTATCACCAATAATGCTAGACCTTTAACATCAATGACAATATTTCCAACAATGAGGACAGTTTCAAGAAGGTTATTTGAGCACTCTATGCCAACTTGAAGGAGAAGGATGCAATTTTGATGGACACTTGGCCATGATAACTTATAGACTTATTTTTATAGTTCATTATATTGATTTATAACTAGTTCTCAAAGTTTTACATGTGGATTTGGGACCCTTCAACTTCTTTTCTTCTCTCTCTTCTCCTATGCTCTATAAATACAAGCCATTTTGGATTTTGTAAGTAATCCACACCTAGTATGTCAAAACCATACTAGTTTTAATATTAATTTTACATTTGAAATAAATATTTCCAATTAGGTTTTGATTCTATAAGCTTCTTGTCTAAGTCTATGAAGTGATGTATTATGGAATGTTAAGTGATAAGTATCTATGTTATCCTTCTCTTTACTCTTGCATTTTTGATGCAAGTAGTTATCCCTCTATCATGTCACATTAAGTCTAGTAAAGTTTATTATTTTATATCCAAGTGTAAAGAGTAGACTTAGTGTCTTAAATCTAACCATATTTTCACTCACTTTCATTATTGTAATACATATCATCTCTATGTTTGAAATACTTATCTTAGAGCAATCTTGGATGTTGATACTAGTGTTGTGAGTCATGTTTAATAGTTTAAGTGTATAATAATATAGTGGAGATTATTATAGGGTATCACTTCATTAGATTATTATACCTTTATGATTTATTTATATCTCTTTCCATCCAATCAATCAATTAGTGTAGGTCATAAGCAATCAAATTATAATCTAGGGAGCTAGCCCTTAAACCTAGAGGTTTACCTCAAATATAGGCAACCCATAGTCATAGAGGTAATCCAATGTTTCACTCAATCTAGAGTAGGATTAAAAAACCAATTATAAGGTATAATATTTAGTGACAAAAGTTCTAGCATACCCACTGGTAGTATTATCTCAAGTACATCTTGTCAAGGTTAATGTTTGTCTTGACAACATCACAACTACATATGGTGTTCTACTTAGCATTTAAAAACTCTTTTTAAGGTAATTTATGTTTTTAAACCATGTTTTATCATTCCTTTGTTCATAATTCATGGTGCTTACTAAGTTAACTACTAGTAGAGGTAATAATCCCATAAATTGAATCCTTTAACCTAAACTTCCTCTTGAAGTTCCACATCCTTAGCATATATTGACATTTTAAGAGTAAGAAGACTTTGTAGGACAAGAATATCAAGAAAGTAAAGAAGAACATGATGACAACATGGCTAGGTTTCATGCCTTCCAAACCTTTAGCACTAAAAATTCCATACATCTCAATGCATATGATGATATACCTACTAAGGCTACTAAGAGTGTTCCCATTTTTAATGGTGAAGGTCCCATTACACCAAGTTATCATATTAGGGACATCTCTAAATTCTACAACTTTCATAATGTCACTGAAGTTAATATTAAAATTATGTTACTTACCATGTCTCTTAGGGAGATATGCCTTCACTATTATAGGACATTATTGGGAGGATGTATCGCCAACTGGGATGAGTTAGAAGAGTTGTTGACCCAAAGGTTTGAGGATAAAAGTGATCACGCATTAGTCATTCATCAGCTTAAAGTGATTCAAAGAGGTCATAAAGAGACTATGAATGAATTCAATAAGATATTTAAAAGAGCTTTGTCTAAGATGCCTCCTCCCATGAGACCCTCTGTAAGTTTTGTTTTCACTATATACTTAAGGGATATTGGAATGAACATAGCTATCATGTTGCAGTCAATGGGTGATTACACATTATCTAAAGCTTATGACATAGCCATTAGAGTTGATAATGGCCTAATATAATTTGGTAAGCTCTCTCCCAAATTATTTATTCCCATTCTACCTAACATGTCTACTTATAAGCCCCTTCAAAACCTACTTTTACCTCTAATCTAAAACATGTCTACTTATAATCCAAGTATTGATCCAATCCCAAATGAAAACACCAAGTCTAGAGTTGTGCTAAAGAAGGTAGAAGATACCATTGATTGGGAAACAAGATCTAAAGCCTTAGAGGCTCAAGTTAGGAAAATAGATATATAGTATGGATTTAACCAAAAAAACTATCCCTATCTTTAATAAGTAAATAATTTCCCATCAAGGAATATGGAAAGGGCAACCTAACTTTAATAGGACACCAAATGCATATAATCTAACCTTTACCTCCAACCCAAGAGCTATGGTTTTGATCCATAGTAATTTGGTCCAAAGAGAATAATGGAAGAAAGAACAATATATGGATGCCAATGAAGATGAAGGAAAAGCTTTGGTAGCTCAAGTATGAGTTACTCCTAAATCAATGATAGAAGATGGAAACTTTATGCAATCAAAATTTAGTGAAGGGTGTGGCAGCTAAAGTGTGACCCTTGAAAATTTTATAGTGGAAGATACATTTATCCTCAACCAAGGTACTTCAATTGTATAAAATACAAGATCCAAGAGGAATTATTTTAGATATATTAATGGTTTTGTAAAAATTCCAAGTAATCCTACTATAAGGCTATAAGATGTGAGTACAAGTATGGTAGTCCCTATTACTTTTACATCTATTCAAAATCATAATGTAGAAAGGGGGACTCAAAGTGCTCCAGTATCTCAAGTTTTCTCAAGTAACTTACTTGCCTTAAAAAATGTAATAAAAGGTGAGTTTTATTGATTTTAATATTTTTGATTATTTGAAGAGTGCCAAGACTAGTCTTTCCCTTTGGGACGTACTTCACATGCCTAGTCATAAGGAACTTCTTCAATAACAACTATCCCAAATCCATCCCAATCCTTAACCATCAATACATCATGGTGTTTACCTCACTAATTCTCCCACTCACATTGTTTAACCCTCTTCCAAATCTAAAAATCCCCTACCCTTCTACCTCACTCTCATTGTGGGAGACAAGCTTGTTCACAACTTCATTGTGGATAGTAGGGTAAGTAACTTATTGATACCCAATCTTTTGGAAGATAAATTGGGATTTAAATGTGAACTATATATAAAATAATTGATAAAACATGATGGGACACCAACTAAATTATTCGTATTAGTCAAAGGTTTGAGATTTTTCTTACATGATTATCCAAGCTTCCCAATCCTTCAAGATATAGTGGTATTTGATTTGCCTACTCACTTTTCTATTTTCATTTCAAGGAATTTCACTACCAATATAAGAGTCTATCTCTCAAATAATTTGTCCTCCTTGGCCTTCAAGATAAGGCACAAAGCAAATTTAACTATTAGAACTCAACTATTAGATAAGTTTCATATTGAGCCATATGTAGAAGTAAGTTATAATCTCAATTATACAATAAATGATCAAGAAGAGTATTTTATGGATGATGGAACATCCTCTAAGCTTGAGGGTAACTTTTATCTTTTTGTAGATGAGTATATTGTTGATACTTATGGACATGATCCATACACTTTCATTGAACAAACTGACCTTGGCATGTATATCTGTGGTAATAGTTCCATGCCATAGTTTAATAAACTAAACAATTGAGTAAGTCAACTCCCCTTACTAATAAGCACTAATTTGATAGTGAGGTTGTTGATCAATCTCTTAAGCATGAATGAGAGTGTCTTATCAAGCATGAGGATTAATATAAAATCACTGCTACGAAAGATATAGTTATGAAGTAAATTAATGAGGCTAAGGAATTATTTTTTGTGATTAAGGAGTAGAAAAAATGTTAGTCTAAAGTTGAATAAATTTTAGACATGATGTATTATAAATAGTATAGGATTGATGTTTTTGAACATCAAATTCATCAGGTCCTAGAATAAGAAGAAGTTGAGACAACTTGGATGACTCCCAATATTTATTTTGGGAAGTGCCAATTGAACATGATAGAAGTAAATCAAGATGAAAAGTTAAGAAAACCTTTAAGGGAGATATATGGAGTGTTATTTATAGAACCAAGTGGTGCACTTTTAGTCAACAAAAGATCCAAAAAGGGTAAGTCATTTGATTATCTCCATAAGAAAGTGTTCATTGATAAATATGCATCATATGATGGATTTATTTCATGGAGAAGAAATGATGCAAGGGTAATTATCTTTGACCCTAGCTAAATTAATGGTGAATTTTTATTCACCTCAAAGGTTTGAGGTCTTTTACATACTAAGATATGTGTGTTTCACTTATTTTGTGTATGTTTTCTCTAAGTGTTTTTGACAACATAAGTGTGTGTTTTCTTTGGTGTGTTTTCTTGTGTGTTTTTTCCTAGTATTTTGTATGTTTTGGTATTATTTAAGAGTAATTTTAGTGTCAATTATAGTGTATAGGTGACTCCATATCCAAATGGATAGGAGAAGGTTATTGGTCTTTGTCATAACTGGCTTGCCACCTCTAGGAAATTGCCAAAATGTTGACTAATTTGACCATAAGTCAAATTGGGTTAACCCCATATGTATTTAAAACTTCTCATAGGGTCCCTTAGGGTGTAAAATTTTTCCCATGCTCTTAATTATGTCAAACAATATCTTTATACCCTTATCACATTTATATAGTTTATCTTCTACAATCACCTTTTGAGTCATTAAATGATCTTGTATGGTTTCCATAGGAATAAAAGTGTTCCAAAAACTTATAAAAGATCTCACATGTCAATAATAGTCATATAAACCATTTTGAGACTAAAAAATTTTAGGTGTAACATCCATTCAAGAATATTAGGTAGTTTTAGGTGGTTTTAGGTAATTCTACAACCTGCATAGTAGTTATGTCACATTGGAATAATTCAAGAAATGTCTCTTGATATCCCCATAGTTTAATTCCATAATTAATAAGATTTTATAGGTCCAAAAATGAGCAAAACCATTTCTCCTTTCCCATCACTCTCTTAGACAAGGTTAAACAGGTCAATGGTTTCCACCTTATATGGATAGGAGGAGGTGAGTTAGAGAAAGTTATTTTGGTGAGTGATATTAGTATTTGTGTACTAAAAATTCCATGTCATAGTTCTAAGATTGGTGTTTTTTAATTCATGAACCATTACTAAGAGTGTTGGTGACACTAAACTACCTGCACATTCCCAATGGCTTCAATTTTATTATTTGTTTGCATTGATCTGATCAAACCAAGTGTTGTACATGATATTAAAGAGTCTGACCATACTTCTCATGGATAATTAGTCTAGTTTTTACGTGTTTATATCAAATAATGATCAAGACTATCTCATTTTGTTCATAGAAGACTCCATTACAATCTATAAATAATGTTTCAATAATTGAAGGGCTTATCTTCCTATGTTGGTATTTAGAATGAAGGTGATATGTGTGTTCATTCACTCATTAAAAGATGTTTAGTTTCTCATTTGAAAACTGAGTCTCAAGATTAAGATTGATGGAGTAAAATGTTTAAGACACATTCAAAATTACACACAATCAAGTTTCCTTATGAATGTCACCTATAGTCAAGAGAAACTAAGCCTTGATCAGTCATGGTGATGAAACAAGAAGGTTCAAAGGTTTTGAGAAGAATCCCAAGGAGGAAATAGTAATATTTATCAATTGAAATATGCCAAATATTGGTTATGAATACGAATTCAATATACACAATCTGATATCATGTAGACCTACATGAAGTTTCTAATAATAGTTTGAAGTTAATACATATGAGATAGAGGAGTATTAAAATGATGGTGTTTAAGCTCATTTGAAACCTTCATCCAAGATTGATAATGTATAAATCAAAATTGTGATTATTTTTAAGCCATTACATTATAGATAGACTTAGGTTCTTGTTCCTAGGTTTGGAAAGTTGTAGTTGAGACCATTTACCTTAACTTATCTGAATCAATTTTTGCTCATACACTATGCCATCCCATGGTGAAGTGTCTTGAGTTATAGATAGCTCTAATGGTTTATCTCATATATCCCATGAATATAAATAATGTCTTGACATAAATATAATTTTATTTGATCAAAATAAGGTGATGTTTGATTGGTTTTAACCTAGTCCAATTCACAGTGAAAACACTCAGTAAAATATATAGTGCATCAATCTAAAATGATCTTACAACACAATAGTACCTATAGTGAAATGGATACATGTTTTATAGGATTGAAATGAGATCAATAATGCATGAAAAAATATCCAATGAATATAAGATAAATTAGGATGCAAGTAAATTCATTCATATCACCACCTACATGTCTCATATTTCATGAAAAATATCCATAGTCTAATTGTAGACTTATATTGTATTGGTAGTAGTGAGAAACAAGAGTCATGGTTTGAAAGCATTGATGTTTATTCAAATTTTAAATGATCCAATGATCATATAAGGATAAAAATAAAGTAATGAATTATTCATACCCAAATGATCATCTACATAGTCCCTTTAAATTCTCCCTAACTACCACTTACAGGTGATATAGTCAACACAATCTATGGATTAACCTAGGCTACTAGAAAGAGATGATTTGAAAGGTTGGTAAAGGTGTAAGGTGGATGAACACTTTGAAAACATATTCAAAAATTTCCAAAATTTTTTTAGGTTTTTCTTATATGCAATTACATAACAAAGACAAGTTTCAAACCTCAACCTATAGTCAGTTCAAATTTTATGAATAGTCATTAGTCTTGTAAGCCCATTTTGAGGAATTTGTGATGATAAGAGGTATATGGGTGTTATCCATCTCTAAATTTTTTTATGTAAATATAAAAATACCTAATATATCCTCCTATATTCTCATTTGGGCCAAGTAAATAGGTGAAGTGCCCTTTGTTTTATCTCAGATAGAGGGCACTCCTAGTCAATACAAAACTATAGGTACAGAACATAAATGAAGAATGGAGGAAAGGGAGAAAGAAGAGGCACTAAAAAATAATTTGAGAGGTTTATATAAGGATGTATTGATAGGAAGCATATGCGGTCATTGGAAATAACTTAGAGGTGGGCATATGCCATCAAACATAGTTAGGCCTATTAGGCCTAAACCCTATAGGTGCCTAGTTCTATTTATATGAATACATGATCATCCTAAGAAATTATGTAACATTAATTGGATAATTAAGAATTTCTTTGAATCATTTATGTGTTTGGAATTATATAGATTGGCCATTTTTTGCCTAAACTCACTTTAGCGGTAACTAGAATGAAAGAGAAAGACTAGGTGGCTATTTTCAAATGTTCACATCTATATGGACCATGTGAATGAGACATAAATATCTTGGGGAGATTTTTAAAAGGGTCCTATACTCCAAATTTGTGGAATTAGTTCTAAGGTTGGATGTCTAACCTTTATGAACTATCATTAGGAAGCAAAACCTCCTAAAACCCTTGATAGAACCCAATGGATAAGAAATAAATGGAGATCTATTAAAAAATGGTCAAATGGTATATAAATTTAATTGTAATTTTCTATAACTCTCCCATGTTCCTCTCCACCCAACTAGTTCATATTATCACTGGTATGGACAGTCTTATTTCAAGGTTTTCTTCAAGTTTTAAGGTGTTTCATAGGTGCATAAGAGAATGAATAGATGATATTCATTGAGAGAAGTATATATGGAATATTTATAAATACTTATATTCATATCTCACCTTATTTATGAATGACATTCCCTTTGATACACTTTTCATTATAGGTAGTCTTGGACAGATAGTGAAGATGATAAGTGATTGCCCAGTGAGAAGATGAAAAGTTTGATAGTGGATCCTTTTGAGGTCTAATTGATGGAGTATAAGGAAAAGGGGTTATAAAAAAGTTTCCTAATACCTCTTCCATGTATTTACGTAACTTCTAGTCACCTTGATGATAAATGTGAATATTGAGACCAAGAGGCCTAGTAAATGACTATAGATAGTGAACATAAGTGTGAATAAGAAGGCTATCAATTATGGAAGTATTTGATGACTATCACATATTTTTTCTAACCTTAATAAGATAATTCATAGGTTTCAAGACTTCTTATTTTATATTCATGTGGTCAAGTGATGCTTCATCATGAGGATAGTTTTACGAAGCCTATTTGAGGACTCTATGCCAACTCGAAGGAGAAGGATGAAATTTTGATGGAAACTTGTCCATGACAACTTCCAAACCTATTTTAATGCTTAATTATCTTGATTTTTAATTATTTATCATAATTTGAAACTTGGATTTGTGACCCTTACACATCTCTTCTTTTCTCTCTTCTCTTATGTTCTATAAATGCAAGTCATTTTGGCATTTATAAAGAATCCACACCTAGTATGGCAGAGCCCTGCTAGTTTGAATACTATATATTTTTTTGAAATAAATATTAAAAATCGAATTTTGATTTAATAATATTATTTTCTAAGTGTGTGAAGTGGTGTATAGTGGAATGTCAAGTGATAATTATCTATCTTTGCCTTTGCTTACTCTTCCATGTTTGAGGTAAGTAGTCCTCCCTCTATCAGGTCACATGAAGTGTGGTCAAGTGTACTTATATATATCCAAGTGTAAAGACTTACATTAATGTCTACAATCTAACCTTATGTTCACTCACCTTGATTAGTGTAATTCATATCACCTGCATGTTTTAAATACTTATGTTAGAGCAATCTAGGATGTTGAGACTAGCGTTATGTGTCACGTTTCATAGTGCAAGTGTATGGTAATCTAGTGGATATAATTTTGTTGTATCACCTCATTATATTATTTTACCTTTCATTTTTAATTCTATCTCTTTCCATCCAATCAAACAAGTAGTGTAGGTGATAAACAATCAAAGTATAATCTAAGGATAGAACCATTAAACCTATAGGTTTACCTCTACTATAAGCAACCCATAGGTCTATAGGTAATCCAATGTTTCAATCAATATATATTAGGATTGAAAAACCATTTTTAGGGTTCCAGATTGAGTTACAACACTACCAATATTTAAATAAGGGGAATCCTTGAATAGAATGATGAAGGAATTAAAATGTATGTTGTCTACTATGTCAATAAAAACTAAAATTTGACTAAAAATAATTATATGACCACTAAGAATGAATTTATGGATGTTATTTATTCCATAGTTATGTTTTTTTCATTATATCACTATTTATAAAATATTTATATATGTAGATCACTCAACCATTAAATAATTAATGAATAAATTTATAGTAATTGAAAGGATTACTATATGGTTGTTGATTTTTAATAATTTAATGTAAATATAATTAAAAAGCTTAGAAAAGATAATGGGGTTTCATATTAGTTTTATAGATTTAAAATTTTAAGGGGAATTTATGTAGTTGAGAATAACTTCCCAAAATCAAATTATTTTCAATCTTAACATACTCACCTTAATTTGTAAACACAAACAATTATCTAGCTACAAGGAAGTTTACATTTGATCTCACTAATAAGTAAAAGAAACATCTAATGAAATATAAATCAAAATTTAAATGGATTCATGGGATTTTATTTAAATGTGGACATGATGTTTTGTTATGCAAGTTTGTGTGAAAAGACATTTTTACATTCTAAGAGCTTGTCATGGTGAACTAGAAAGAGGTCATAATTTATCTTAAATAAACATTCATAAGGTCATAGGTGTGGGATATTATTGTCCTTCACTTCACAAGGATGTAAATATATATTTAAGATAATGTGATCAATGTCAAAGAATAGGAATATCCACACATTATAATGAAATTCTTCTCCATCCTCATGTTTTTTTGGAGCATTTTATGAAATGTGAATTAAATTTAATTAGCCCTATTGATCCATTATCACAAGGAATACATTAAATCTTAGTGTGAAATAACTATGTCCCCAAATGATATAAATAATAAGCCTTACTATTTTATTACAAGTAAAAAGGTATTAATTTTATGCATAATATAATTATTCAATCTTTTGGAACACCTAAATCCATTATTTCATATCATGAGACATTTTTTGCATCTAAAATGATACAAACATTCACCAAACATTATGAGATCTCCCACACAAAATCATCTCCCTATCACCCCCAATATAAAGGTTAATTAAAAGACACCAATAGATATTTGGATAATATTTTAAAAAATACAATGGACATCAATAAAAAATGTTGGGAAAATAAGCTACCTAAAGTCATTTGGGCCTATAGTACAATATGGAAATCAACTATAATGTTCACCCATATGTGAAAAGACCATTACTTTGTAGTGATCTTGAATAAAAAATAATTAAAACAACAATAGAATTAGGAATTGGCATGACATAAACATGAAAAGAGTATATTCTATAATATAATGAATTATATGGGATGAGACTTGAAGCACTTCAATAAACATAAAAAATAACGTCAAATAAAAATAATTTGACATTACTCAAGAGATACTAATACACTTAATAATACTATACAAAGACACCAATTCCAAGCATAACCCTACTTATTATCTCCACATCCTTTAAATTCATTACTTAATTTAGTTCATGAGTTAGAAAAATAAATCATAGCCTTACTCTATTGAACCACTAATGGAATATGTGGTTATCTTTGAGGTCTCCAAAATGGTGATATGACTAGTGATTTTAGTGAAGTTTTTAATTATATAAGGTAAAAATTTAGGATTAGGGTCTCATACCCTTACAATAACTAAAATATATTCAACTAATATATATAAAATTAGTTATTAAGTAGAAGGTTTGAGGCTAGGAACTATGAGGTTGAATTAAGCCAAAAGTTCAATGAAACCATAAAAAAAAGATACCAAGTATTAGAAAAAATAACTACATAAAAAAAATGAAACATAGTGGTGTGATTTCTTAAAGTCACAATCGAAAAAAAAAATCCTACTTTCTTTCTTGTTCTTATATTGTCTTCTAGTTCTCTTACTTGGCCCTTGGGATGAATCTTTAGCCATGTTTATTTTCTAGCTATTTGATGTAATTTGCTCTAGTTTTTACATATTTTTCTTCCCGTGTTCCTTCTTCTCATCCATTTTTTATTAAACTTACTTTTTATACTCAAGGTGGTCATTATATTTTTCCCACCTCCTTTATAGTCTTTATATTTCCTTTGCCTATACCTTCATATAAATTAACTTATTATAGTATAAGTAACAACTTCAATTTTTTGAATTCCTCAAAAAATTCAATTCCAAGCAATTATTGCATGGCCAACTTAGTTTCAAAAATTTATAGGTTGTTTTTTCATATTAAATCTTTCTACTCATAGGGGTTTAGTGAATCAGACATTAAATTATCTTGGATGCTTGAATATTTTATCAAAACTACTTGTAGGGGTAGTTTTTTTAATCTCTTCCTCCCCCAAGGAGTCAAAATCCTTCTCCTTTATACTATTGGATACTCCTTCACCCTCTTCCTTCATCTCTTCCACATCAATTTCACATGGATGTACTATATTACATCTTTCCCCCACATGGGATCCTCTCTCTTCATGATTAGCATAATGAGGCCTTGGTGTATGACATCTGAAGAAGGGTTCACCTTGAAATCTATAACATAAACTTCCAAAACTTTAACTAGAAGAAACGGCCAATAAATTATATTCCCATTGAAGTGGTTCATCAATAGAAAATGATGTGAAAAGATGATAGTGTGTTTACCTTCTAGGGTGATATATATCACGATTTGAAGGCATATCTTAGATCACTTCCTTGGTAAATCTATTATAAAAACCACATTTCAAATTAATTCACTCCTTCACAACTCATGATAGTGAGTTCCCTAATTAAATATTTGGTAATAGTGACTCTGGGACCTTTCATCATGACTATTTTATCATCCCATCCTTTAGTAAACTCTTTAGAGATGGAAAAATTGTAACCCATAATCTTTTCAAAAAATTTGAGACCCCTATTTTGGATAGTTTACTCCAAACATCTAGATCTTCCTTCACCTACACCTATGAAATTATCTTGACCCTATCATGGTCTCTACCCATGCTCAACTTGTTTTTTCCTATCAATAAATTTATATATTTGAATGTTTTTTCCCAATTTGAGTTGCCCATTTTTTGCCACAATAAGACCTTTAATGTTGGGGTTGACATACTTCCTCCCATAATTCAAAATGATTTCCTTTATTTATAAATTATTGTTATCCTCTTTATGTATTTGTATTTAATGACATGAATCATATGGTAGTTGATAATGATTACCCTGCACATAGGAAGATAGTCCTTTCCTTTTCAATGATCAATATAAATTTATTTTGGAGTTCATCTTCTTTCGATCAATGTTGGGAGGAGGATATGTGTAACCTAATGTTTACCATGCTATCTACTACTTCATTACCTTATATATAGGTGTGGGATATTGAAACACCCTTTAAATGTTGGAGGATCATTTTCACATCTACTATTTCATTTATAATGGTCCAAGAGGGGTTAAAATTATTATTTAGATAATTTATTATGTTAAGAGAATATCCTTCAACCTAGAGATAACTAATGCCCAAATTGACTACTAGATTAATGTCCAAAAAATCCATTGATACTTCAATGATTTAATTTGAGTGGACCCTCAAGTGTACCACATAGGAATCTAGAATACTTCCTTCATCATTGCTTATTACTTCCCCCTGGCCCTTGCCTCAATTGGATTTAGGTTGCCTTTTTTAGAACCATCAAAAATTAGGTTCAAACAAGGACTAGATGGTCTAAACAATTGAACCAAATATATATCCACCCTCTAGGTCCAAACTCACTTAATAATTGAGAGTTTCCAAAAGGTGAATAGGGGGGATAAATGTAAATGTGGAGGGTCCTTGAAAAACATAGGGTTTATATAAGGGGTAAATTTTAGGGATGTAATGAACACAAGGAAAGAGTTGTAAAACATAGAGTTAATATATATTTTAGATATGAAAATTTGGTATAATTATTGATGGATTATTTCTACAATAAAATATTTCAAAGTTTGACCTAGAGGGAATGATAGCAACATGCAGGAGGAAATATAATAATGTAATTATGGGAGAGATTAGGAGACCATAATATGTATCATATTAATTAAAAGTAACACCTTTTTATCTTCCATAAATTAATTCTAAAAGTGTATTTAGATGTAATTTTTAGAATATATGATTTATTTTAGGTAAAATAAATAATATGTATCTTGTATATTATTTATATATAATTATTATATACTTTTTTAATGATTAATAATAATTATTGGAAAATAGATTCAAATTATATATATTTAGGTTATAATAAATCATAAATAAATATAAAAAGGTTTTAAACACCAAAATATCAACTCAAGAACAATTTTTAAGTAACTCTATAGTCTTATAGCTATGGAGTTCCATCTAAAAGTGGTGTTAAAGTTCCCTAGATCCAAAGTATTCATGAATAGTCATCTCTCGAGTATGCATACATTAATCTTTGGAGTATATTGAAGATTTATTTTTTAAATAACTCTTCAAAACTACATATACATAATATTTCTAAAAATATACTATTTACAGAAGTAAATAACATGTTTATAACACTTCAAACCTCTACAATATCTTTGAAACAACTATAAATGACATCATGAGTAAAATAAGGAAACTAAAAAATGTTAGATCCTACCTGATTTCAGGTGGTTAAAGTAAAATATATTAAATATCTAGTTATATCATTGTCTTGATTATTTACCCTAAAATAATGGATGTGGATGTTATTTGTTAAAAATGTAAGAAAAAAAATAAAGAACCATAAGACATGTACACCTAATTTATTAATACAATGATTAATATTAAGATGTTAGTTAATGATATCATAATATAAATATCACCTCCCATATTTAGAATAGTAATTTGATGCAGAATAATGTTTAGATTAAGGAATTTTTTAAATAATTTTTATATATTATGTTGATCTATGAGAATATGAATTTTAAACATTTGTGTAATTATATAATCTCTTATTAATTTTAGTCTTATTATGAAGGAGAAGCAATGGCCCACTATCTCTAAGGAATAAGGACAACTTTATTCATATTTCTAAATTAGATTCATTTGCATTCTAATTTTATTCTAAACATTCAATTTTATTTCATAATATTATATCATTAAATAACCTACAAGTGTTTTGTATATACATATTTATAATTTAAATTACATTACATTATTTCATTTTAAGATTTTTCATTTGATGCTTTACTTTTATTATTTAATTAAATTAGGTTTAGATTAATAGTTTTTATTACATTCATTTAATTAATTTAATCTGAATTCAATTAATAAACTAGATCTAGTTTAAGTAAATTTAAGTAATTTTGATTTGATATTAACAACTTTGATCTAATTGGATTTGATTTATACACTTTTAAAAAATATTGTTGTAGTAGAACATAAATATTAAATGATTTTTTTCTCCTATTACATATAACATATTGTCATTTCCCTAGATTGGCATTATTAAACTATTTGAAGAGGTTAAATGTGCTTCATAATTTTAAAATCTTATTTTTTGATATTTTCATTCATTTTTATTTCACCTTTGTCTTAATGAGAGGAGGAATTTTACAAAATTGACTTGTCTTGCTTAGGATCAGGATTTGATTTACTTATTTCCTTGGCAAGGCACTTTAATTTTCTAAAGTTAGGTTATGATGTTATATTATATAATTCACTGCTAATTCCTACTGCTTACTACCACTAAGTTTAATGTCACCAATAAAAATTATTTTTTCCTCTTCTCACAAAAGTTTGTCAAAAAACGTGCCAAAATTTGATTACATGTATGTAATACCCAAATAATATTTGTGTGTAGTGGTTTTAAATAAATATTAATTATGGGTGACCCAAATTTAATATAATACTTACAATTATTTTATCATCAATGTAATTTTCACTAGTTTGTACATGGATAAATCTCAAACACTTGAATTGAGTGATAAAATATTTAATTTGAGTATAATTGTCTTCATTTTAAACCTAAAATTATTAAATTTTACTATTCTTAAAAATATATCCTCCATGATAGTCCATATTTCCAAAGGTAAAAAATTTCCATGAAATTAAAACTTGAATTTAGGGGACATTGATTGATGTATGGGACATGTGGATTTGTCACTATGTTTTTTCCTTTTTATTTTTTTTCAAAGGTAAGAAGGATAAATTTATTCACTCATGTTCATATATTAAGTAACCTTACTAGTTATTATATCGATGATGTATCCTTTATAAATGAACTAGTTTGAATCTATGAGAAATGAATTTTTTGGTCATGGTGTAGCATAAAAAATTACTATAGGTATAAAATTTATAAATAGATAAAAATTTATCAATTTTATTATTTATTCCAAATACACTCATTAAACTTCCCTTTCACGATTATGTTTTAAAAATGAATATCCAAACAAGATTCTAAACTTAAACTGAAAAAATATTTTTATACTATAAATGAACAAGTATTATACTATTTTAACTGAACAATAATTTTAGATTTCAATATAGATATGAAAATAGTGTGTATAAATTAAAAGTATACCCAACATTTATCTATAATTAATACATTAAGTGTGTCTAATCTATATGCTCTTTGATACACTAATCCTAGGCATAAATAGTGAACATGGCCTAAAGGGAACTGACTTTAGATTTTTCCACCATATTATAGCTATACTCTATTATCTATGAGATACATATAGTAACATCATGGGGATAACTACTTAATGGCACACTAAATATTCAAACTACCAATAGGCTTCATATTGTAAAAAAGAGAACTCATGGGTGATTCCTATATGTCATGAGGTATGTGGAAGATAGATTTTACATAATATTTTTGATGGATTTAGTATTGGGTCAATACCCCTAACACCATAGATCAGGTAAATTTTATTATTAATCTACCCAAAATGATAGCTCTTTTGAGTTTTACAACTATCATAACACATTTCTAAACTAGGGGATTTCTACTAAATAAAATAGTACATGCCCAAATAATATGAAACATATTTCAAACATTAGAGATTTAAATATATTAGTAGAATAAAAATGTGATATAAATACAAAATATACCTAACTAAAAATATTTAGACTTACTACAAATGTTTTTATATTAGCATAACTTTGGATGACATTAAAAATGTTGACACTGAATATTCATCTAGCATAGAAGGAAAGTTTGTTTTATAAGCTAATGTATGCCTTATGTTATTTTTTAAAATTCAAATGGAATAATTTTATCTTTTCATGATTCCCAAGGTAGGTCAAAATGGCTATGTGAAGACTGAGTCATAACTTGACATAGAATAATAGTTTATTTTAGAGGCCAGTAAATACATTCTAGTAAATTTTTAGATTAAACAAATAATCTTTATTTTTTTACTAACCTTTGGTATCCTACTACATTAATTAGTTTTTTATCAACAAAGATCCTCTAAGTTATAAGTGAGAGTGAAATGTTGGGTGTTTTTAGTAGGTATATATATATATATATATATATATATATATATATATATATATATATATATATATATTTATGGTATAGAAAATTACAATGCAATAGGTGAATATTTTATAGATTTGGCACCATAATAAAAATGAGTAGATGAAATTACCAATACAAAAATAACTCTCTTACAAATTATTCACCTCAACCACTACTTATCAATGCTCTTATATAGAGAATAAAAAGGCTATGGATAGGGTTTAGAGAGTAGTTAAATTTAATAATAAGTATTCTTAAAGATAAGACTTTTATATTAATAAAAAAGGTAACCAATTCAATAACTTGATGGATAATATTATATAATAATAGTATGTGCATAAATTTGCACAAATTAATGTATATCCATGAAATATTTTATAATTAAAATTAAAATTGCATTAAGTATTATTTTATGATGTGGCATAGGAGTATGGAATGAAATTTTTAAAAATATTATTATTAGGAAAGGGGTGATGTAGTTGTAGTTGGTGAAAGGCCAAGGTTAGTTTTCTATAGTCAAACATGGGTCCATATGTGGGCCATCAGACTAAGAATGGTTAGGAGTGTCACTCTGAGAGCATCCATAATAAACATGATATTTTGACCACTCCAAATAAGATAAAAATAGGTATCTATAGGGGTTTTAGAAGGAAAACATTGTCCTAGATATAAAAACTAAAAGGAAGAGTTGTTGAATATGAATAAATATTCCCAAATAAGGAACTTATATTTTTAAAAATATTCTAGGGGAATTCACATTGATGTTCTAGATTCTCTTATGACAAACACAACATCTAGAATATCCATAATATAGATGTTTTTAATAGAATGGAATTTATGTATATGGGCTTCAAAAGGTCATTAGGAAATTTAAATGATGATTAATGGGTTTTTACTTATCTGATGCAATAATGAAGAAGACTATGTAAAACTACTAGGAAGAGGACCCCAGTTTATGGGGAGGTCTATTTTATTGTTGAGAAAGTAGAATTCTAGTTTTGATCTAGATCAAGAGAATATTAATTTTATGCCTATTTGTGTTCAGTTATCTAGGATCCCAATGGAATTTTGGTAAGAATATATATTTAACAATGTGCCTAAATTTATTTGTTATCTTGTTACTTTTGATGTTATAACTAAAGTTATGACCCACTTGTTTCATTACAGGTTCTATGTGAATGCATATGTGGAACAAGATATCCCTTTGTATATAATTTTGAATTCATTAAGAGGATAATGGATTCAAAAAATTAAATATGAAAATTATGCTATTAAATTTATTATTTATAATAGATTAGGCCACATGACTAGATATTGTCTTACATTTATTAATAAAGGTAACAATTTATTTTTTATAAAAGACAAGCACAAAAGCTTGATAAAATATAAAGTGGACCCTCAAAATTATAGGATATACATATAGAGGATTGATGTAGAGAAGGTATAATTTGATTAGGAAGAACTCAATAAATTTTTAGAACCAATGGAAAATTATGATATTTTTATAGGAAGATCAAGGATCAGGAAACAAGAGAAGAAACTCCAACTAAACCAAGTGGAAATTAAGGTTTAGTGGAAAATTTGGAATCAAATGACATTCAAATGAAAATCTACTCAAGGAAAAATCATATGTATAAAAAAGGGGAAAGAAGATAAATCTCCAAAGGAATTACCTACTATGGTAGAGGTAAAAGTTTTTAAAGATATTTTGTCTCTTGTTGTTTCTTACATGTCTCATGTTAGCCAAAATAAATTCCAATGCATTAAATACCTTGAATTAGAGGCAAATTAGGAGGTAGTTCTCATATAGGGAAGAAAAATTATTATCTGAGTTATAAGATGTTATTTTATTTAGAGAAAGATGAGGGTATAAAAGAATTAATAATGATAAATTTTTTACAAAGACACTTCAGGGACTTCTAAAAAAGGTTTATTTTCCAATTATAAAAAAGGATAAATATTAGAAATGTTGAAACCCACCCCAATCAATGGAAAGATTAAAAAAACTAAATGGGGGAACTTCAAAAGAAAGAGGGAAATTATCTTAGGCTGAAGTTAGAAGAATAAAGAAAAAATTTGAAATAGTTGAGGGTATTCATTATACCTTTCAAGACAAAAGTTAAAAAACATACCCAAGACATGGAAATGAAACTAATTAGTTGAAATATAAAAGGGATGAACCCTAATAATAAGAATATAGCCTTCATATATCTAAGAAATAATAGTGTCTTATTTTATAGCCATTCAAGAGACCAAAATGGATGAGATATTAGTAGAGGAGACAGAAAAAAGTGTGGAAAGATGAAAAATTCACAATAATAAGTTTTTAAGTGATTTTAGAGGGATTATGACCTTTTGGGATGATAAGGTTCTAGAAGTTGAAATCTTGCTCAATAATGTTCATCACTTGGTTGTTTTATTTACTAATAATGAACAAGATTCAAGTTGGATCCTTTTAAATGTTTATGCCTTTAACTCTATTTTAACATGCATATGATTTTTGAATGAAATTATGTATTTTAGGATGAATTATGGGGATATTAAGTGGATGATAGTAGGATATTTTAATACTCCTCTAAGTCCATATAAAAAAAGGTGGGTCCTAGATCTTCATAAAACTCATGGAATATTTAGTTGATTTCATATCTAATAACAGTTTGTTAGATGTGGATTTAAGATTTTATCCCTCTATATGGTCCAATATGTAGGTTTTGACAAGCTTATTTAGGTTAGATTGGATCATATTCTTATTTTGGCCAATAGGCTTCTTCTTCAATATTTTGGTCTATCTTCTTTCCCTAGAATTAACTCTGATCACAATCCTATTATTCTTAATATGGATGATAGATCTAGGAAGGAACACACACCTTTTAGATTTAAACATATGTGGTTTTCTCATCCATATATTTTAGATAGGATCAAGGAGTGGTGGAGTATAGACATCCATGAAATTACTATGTTTAAACTAGCCTAAAAATTCAATAATGTTAAAAATAATATTAGGACATGGAATCATGATGTTTTTGGCAACATTTTTTTTTGAAACATTTTTTTCAAGAGGAGGTAGGAGTATAACTCAAGACGATGAAAGAGTATATAGATGGGAATGGCTTTTATAAGGAAAAATATTTAAAATTAAAATTATCTTGAGTGACTATCATACATTAGTGGCATGGAAAAAATTCTTCTGGAGGTAAAAATATAAAGCTATCTATATTAAGGAAGGAGATTCTAATACCAATATTTTTCACTTATGTAGATTTAAACATAGCCATCACAATAAGATTACTTAGATTATTAGAGAAGATGGTATCCCTAGATCTGATCTTATCATCTTTAATAAAGAAGCAATTATGTTCTTTAAAATTTTATTTATTGCTAATAATGTTGTAAATATGACTAAGGTTCATGATTTTATTTTGAATGTCCTTGAGATTGTCTCTCCTTTAGATAATGCTAATTTGATAAAATTTATTGTAGTAGAAAAGGTATAGGTGGTTGTCTTCTTATTGAATAAAGATAAGGATCCTAGTTTAGATAGTTTTTGCATGCCTTCTATTAATGTTATTGGGAGATTGTCAACTTTGAATTAGTGGAACTGGTGGATACATTTTTATCCAATGGTAAAATACTTAGATAATTAAACAAAAATTTCATCATTTTCATCCCCAAGAAGAGTGGAATGGAAACTTTTAAGGACTTTTGGTTGATTAGTCTTTGTAATTTGGTCTAGAATATTTTTACTTAAATTCTAGCTCTGCATCTTTAGCCTTTGATGGATAAGCTCATTTCTATTAATTATGGAGGTTTTATTCCATGAAGGAAGATTCAAGATGGGTTCATTATCTTTCATGAAATTATTCATTATATGGATAAAAGTAAATAAATTGGAATGATTTTCAAACTTGATATGAGTAAATCCTATGAAAGAGTTGATTAGGAGTTTTTTGGACATGATCTTGTATACATTTGTGTTTCATAAACATTTCAAACTTTTTACTTATAATTACATCTCTCATGCTATTTTTTTTGTTATCATGAATGCTTATCCTACTATTTTTTGGTAATAAACGTGGTTTAAGATAGAGAGATCCATTATCCCCTTTATTGTTTATTTTGATGGAAGACTCTCTTAGAAGAAATTTGTTAGATGATTAGAGACTAGGAGATTTGAAAGGTTTTAGGCATGTAAATGGTGTTTACCCCAATCTTCATAAATAATTTATCAATGATGCTATTTTTGAGGTAAATTATAGCATGAACTTATATTATGTTAAATTACTAATATTGATTTGTTAATATAAATCACATAACAATATTGAGAGGATAAATTTTAGGAGTATATTAGTTGTTAATATTTAGTTGCTTGAACAACTAACTATTTTTAAATTAAATTTTTATTCAACCATTGTTATATATTTTATTGTTTTCAATTGATAAATAATATTGAAGATGATTGAACCCAATTTGTGTTTTGTGCACTTTGATCCTTTTGATGTTTCATACATTATAGATTAATTTTTATCAACTATCACCCTGGTTATTTCCTTATTTAAGAAATATATGGAATTAAAAAATATCCTTGCAGACTATGAGGAGGTGTTAATTAAAGAAGTGAATTTTGACAATAGTCCTTTATTATATGTGAACACTCCTCTACCAAGGTAAGATAATATAGCTCAAATATTAGACTATCAAATTTAGAATTTGTGTTTTTTATATTTGTGTACTTTTTGTTGGTAAGATACTTTTAACCCTTTGGAACCCTCTTATTGTTAGATTTTAGAACAAAATCTCTAGTTTTAAAGGTTATTCTCTTTCTCATGAAAGTAAGTTTATGTTGATTAAAAGTGTTTTTTAGAGTCTTGTTATTTATTATATTTCCCTTTTCAAAATTGAAAGATTTATTTAGGAGAAATTATTAAAAAAAATAGAAATGTTTCTTATGGATAAGAACTAATAAGAAATAAAGGTTCCCTTTGGTAGCCTAGGAAAGGCCATTTATTCCCAAACATTGTGGTGGTTTAGGTAGAATGAAGCTGATTTTGATAAATAAGGTGCTTGTTTCCAAGCTATGTTGGAAGTTTATCAATAAATCTAATCAGTGGGTAAGTGTATTTTGGGATAAATGTTTAGAAAATAGACTTCTAATTTATTTTTGAATGAGGATAAGTTTTTTATAGGTTCCTCTATTTAGAATTTATATGTGAAGAGTAAATATTTTATTCAAAAAGGTTTCAAATAAAAACTTGGTAATGGACTCAAAAGAAGATTTTGGGAGGATTCTTGGATCCTAGACCACCTATTGATTGAAAGTTTAACCATGGCATAAAATAAAAAATTGAAATGCAATGCAATTATGGGACTATGATGGTAGAATACATTTAGATTTAATATGGTAGAACAAATTTGATATAATTGTAAATTTAAAAGGTTGATAATGAAGCTATAAGAACTATTTCTCATTTAAACATCCTTCTTACAATTATCCATATTATTAATTTGAATAAGGAATATGCATTAGCTTGGTATAATTCAGTAGATGGCCAATATAATGCAAGATCACTTTATAATCAGATAGTCACACAATTTCAAGAGGAATTATCATGAGATCAATTTTGGGATAAGGATCTTATTTAGAAAATATTTTTTTTCCTCTGGATTTATTTTCAAAATGATATCCTCATTTTGGATAAATTATGTAAGAAAATATTGACCTTGGTGAATATATGTGTTTTATGTTAATCGTATAATGAGTTTTTTATTCATATTGTACTACACTACCCATTTGTATTTAAGGTATGGGGTATCTTCTCATACAATTTTCAAACTTGCTGGTCTCATCCTTCATCTTTGGTGGCTTCATGGATTGTGTGGATTACACCTTTTTCAAATAAGGATCTCAAAAAAAATAGGCTCTTACTTTCCATCATCATATTTGGAATATTTGGAAAGAGAGAAATAATTAGCTATACAAGGATCTCCTTGTAATTCTATAGACTCAACATATTTATAATGAAATATTAGTCTTTGTTGTTTTATGATTTTTATATATTACAATTATTCTCTTTGGAATTCTTCTAATAAAATATGCTACAATATTCTCTCCTTATGTGTTATAATATTTAGGCCAAGTTATATAGCAGTCCTCAAGGTTTTCATCTCAAACTCTAGGAAGAACAACCTTGTTTCCATAGACCAAATCATATGGTGCAAACCTAGTGGTATTTTTCCATGTTGTTTTTTATGACTTTATAGCTTTAGGAAGATGTTTTACCCAATATTTTTAGTGTACTATAATTATTTATGTGAGAATATCATTCAACTATATATTTATGACTTTAATTTGTTTATTAGACTGAGGATGATAGGGAGTAGACTTCTTCTGTAAGATTTCATAATCACGTATAAGTGTTAAAATAAGGCATGACATGAAATATAGTTCTTTACCCATAAATATTTCTCTTGGTATTATGTTTCTTTTGAAGATATATTCATAGAGAAATTCTAAAAAAAAAATCATCCCCTGTAGGTGTTAGTACTTTAATTTCTATCCATTCATTTAACTAATATGTACATACCATTATATACTCCTTATTATTTGAATTTGGATTTATGGGGCCAAAAAAATCAATCCCCTACTTGTTAAAGGATTTAAATACTAGTTAGGTTTATAGAGGCATCTTATCAAAATATGTGTGTTTCCCCACATGTTGACATTAATCACATTGGTGGGAATATAGGAGAGCATATCTATGTACGGTAGGCCAAATATATCATATGGTTAGGATCTTGAACACTATCTTCTTAGAATAAAAATGTCTCCCATAGTGTTCATTACAACATGATCAAATGATGACCATTTGTTCATCATCCCTTATACATATGCACATGATTAGATAATAACTTGTGTAGAATATATCCCTAAAGATCCATGAATATGGACTAAGTTTTTCACTAAGAGGTGTCTTTCTCTTAGAGATAATTATTATGGGAGTAGACCTACAATCACATAGTTATCAATGTCTACAAACCACTGAGTGTTAATAGATATAAGAAGATTGTGTTCATATAAAAAATAATCATTGAAAAGAAGATTATGTTCTAAAATGTTAATCATGAAAAATATTATGTAAATATGTTATCACATCTTGGTCTATCTACAATAGTTATTTCAAAATCTTGTAAAATTAATAAAAATCTAATTGTACAACCACTAATTTCTAGTTTCTTCATTAAATACCTAATGGTAGCCTGATCAAAGTGTATAAAAATAACATATCCTATTTTTTTTATGTCTATATTTATTGATGCCATAGATAGCTATAATAAATTATTTCTTTTTCATAGTGTAGCTAAGATTTGCACCTTGAAGGTTCTTGTTGATAAATTAAAAGGAATATCTTAAGGTTCCTTCCTTTTGTCATAGGATATCTTCCAATGTGTTTTCAAAAGTGTATGCATATATGTGGAAGGGAAGCTTTCAATATAGTCAACCTAGTAGTGGATCTGATACTAGTAGTTTTTTCAAGTCTTAAAATGTTTTTTCACATGTAAGATCCTATACAAAGTTAACATATTTATAAATTAAAACAAATAAAATAGATATTATTTTGTAAAAAATCCTTGATAAACCTATGATAGTAACCACCATGTCCTAGAATAATATGAACATCTTTTTTTTTGTTTAGATGGTATATTTTTTATTACCTTTATCCTAGAAGGATCAACCTCTATTCATGTGGGTGAGATATGGTGTCCATTTAATATTCCTTACATCATCAGCATATAATATTTTTCATAACTTATAGAAAACTAATTATATTGGAAAAATTAAATGACTTTCTAAAGATTCTAGATGGATTCATCATATGTGTCTCCATAAATAGTGAATTCATCTATGTATACCTATACACAATCATGGGACAAACCAAAAAAGATGCTTAGAAAAAACCTTCAAAAGGTGGCTATAGAATTATATAATCTAAATGGTAGTACAAAATATGCATAGGTACCCCCATTAAATGTGAATGTATTTTTTTCTTTATCCTCAAAATCTATTATAATATTATTGTAAATGCTAAATCTTTTAAGAAATGATAATTATTTCTTTCCTATCAACGTGTCAAGTACCTGATCAATGAAAGAGAGAAGAAAGTGGTATTTTATTATCAATTTGTTTATTTATCTATAATATATATAGATCTTCCATTTAACTAATTTTTTAAGTAGGATTACAAGGGGATAAACCCATTAACTATTTTATATTGGACATATAAATCCAACATCTAAGATAATTTGTAAAATTGTTTTCACCATGTCTTTAACAACTATATTCATTCATATTTGTGGTTGGGATATGGGTTTTAATTACTAATTAATATAGATATTATGGGTACGTAGATTAGATTGGATGTCTCTCATATCATAGTATTCCCAATCATAAGTAATTTTATGTTTTTGAATAATGGGTATGTTTTTTAGATTATTATTGATGTTGAGAGGGTGTCCAAAAAGGATTTATACTTGTTTTGATCAGAATCTGATGTATTTTATTCTTCCCACCAATGGGATAAGGATTAAATGGTATAGTATCCCCTAATAGTTGAGGTTTCCTTAATTTAAAATACATTAGGATGGGACATAGTAAGCATTGTAACATGTTGCCTTAATGTGGACTAATTTGATAGATGTTTTTGTAATACATTTGAATTGATTCTTTCATCCTTTTTTATTTAAATTTTGTGTTGTATTCAATAGTGGCCAAAAAATTTAATGAAACTTGCTCATTTTCCTCATCTTATACCCATCCAGGGTGTTCTTCAAATGAGGGATAGGCTAGAGAAAAGAGGACTCATTTATTGGTAGTGTTGCCATGGGAAATAACCATGTTCCTTGATATACAACTAATAAGTGCATCAAATTTATCCAACCATGGTCTTCCAAGGATGATTGGGTATCCTCCTAGGTTGATTTGGGATACAAGATGATAAAATTAACTATATATTCTCATGAACAAAAAAGTAATCACCACATATTCTATAACTCCTAGTGGTTTAAATATGGACCTATATGCCATTTTTATAATGGTGGGAATTAGACGTATACCTATTAGACCATGTTTTTCCATGGATTACTTACTCATTACATTTATGGTTACTACTAATTACATCAAGGTATTATAGGTGAGAAAACCATAGACATGGGCATTCACTACTGGACTACCAAGATCAGAGTATCAGAATAATGGGACTATATTTACAAACATGATAGAAAAAAGATACCAAACCACTTGGATAGTCTTAGGATATTTATTTTTATGATTATATCTCTTTAGGCATAGTTACCAAAAAGACTTAATGTATATTGGGACTATTTTTATAATCATAAAATAAGTGTACTTTGACACAAACATTTTTGAAATATCCTGCAATGTCAAATTTAGAATCCTATTCATGTTTTTGGAAGCTTAATCTATTAATAAAAGGAGGGTTGTTATGCCCTTATTGAATTGTAGACATGATTGGTCTAGATATTTTGGCTAGATTACATGGTTTTGAGTTGGTGATGGTGTGGGAAGTGATATTAAGGACCTATTTAGGAGGTTTTGTTATCATAGTTGAGGTGGTTTGTTAAAGGATTCACCGTGAAAGAGTTTTTACTTCATCTAACTCAATGTATTAAGTGAGATATTTCATTATTTTGTGTTGGATGAACTAAATTATTATTATTGTTTGGTACATGTTGTGATAAAAACTATGTTTTTCTATGGGATGATTAGTTCTTGGGCATAAGAGTAGGCTGATTATTTGGAATTAATGCAGGTTTCTAGTGTTTTTTTGTTTTTGGTAATTTTTGTGAGAAAAAACATGTATCTTGTACCATGGTAGATTACCCATCTATGGATATTGCTAGTGGTTGGAAGGGTGCTACCATTTTTTTATTTTGGTTTGGGTTTTTCCATGATGTATTAATTTTTTGAGGTAGTATTGGTTACTATTGGGATTGTGTTCAAGTGGTTTGGGATTGAAATTTTTGTTATGAACATTTTTTACCTGTATTTTGTGTGTTTTTCTATTGATTATTTCCATACAAATTTGGTGAAGTGGATTAAAATTAAAAATTGAAAAATGCATAATTTTATGACATACCTAGATGTTGTGGCCTTTGGATCCATGGTTTCCATTAAACCATGTATAAAATATGATCTATGTCACCTCTAATTTTATGGAACATAACCATTTTAGAGATATCTTCCACAATACTTGTTAGCTTTGCTCGAATATCATTACATTTCATAACTATTGTTTTCTTATGATAGTCTAGATAATGCACTATCAAGGCTTGCTCTATGTCTTTTTATTTCCTTCATGTGTAAAGTGTGTGGCCATATGGATGATAATATCTTGTTTAAAATATTTAAAAATATTACTTAGTTAAATTCATGAGATTTTAATGGTGATTATAAAGACATCATTGATTTTTTGTGCTTCTTCTTCATCATATATTTTGACTAGTTCTTACATATGTTTGTAATCTCTTCAAATTTCATCCATGACACATATCCACTACTCATGATATCTGACACCTCAATTCATGTATCTTTAATACATTTCAATAAAATCATATTTATTTATTCATGATTTAATACATACTATTTGTATTTCTATAAACTAAATATGAACCTTTCAAGTGAGTCCTTCAAAGGTTCATCTTCATGAACTGTGACACTAATAAAATGACATTTCTTATGTAATTGTAAGGAATCTAGACCATAAATGCTCTGATACCACTTGTCAGGATCATACTCATCAATAAGAGTACATATGATTACCTTGTATAAGAAACTAAACACAGAATTATACCAGAATGAACAAGTAACTAGAATTCACAAATATCACAGAATATGAGAGACAATACACAATCTTGTATTAATACTCATCCAAAAATAAAATACAATAAAGAAGATGCCACTTCTTCTCACACCTCTGTGAGGCTTCCCACACCTCAATGGCTCCCAATAATTCTCAATCAAGAGTTCACTCTCCTACCAAAAATGGTCCCAACACACAACTCAAACACAGAGTTGGTGTTCACCTCCAACCAATCAGTAATAACACTGTCAGTACACAAGTACTCAAAGTACTTCAAGTAGATCTCCCATGAACTTGCAACAACCTACAACTCAAATGATCTTACTTACACATGTAGATCTACCATGACTTTGCAACAACCTACAATTCAAATGATCTTACAATTGGAAGGATCTACCTTGCCTTCCTCTATTGCTCTCTTTACAATACATGCCAATGGGTCTATAAATAGATCCCATACTAAAAAATAAATTAGACTTCTAATTTAAAATAATTAGACATGTAGCTCAAGACTCAAAATAGTCTTTACATGCAACAACTAGTTCAATAAACTGACTATTTGTGCAACGAACAGTTCTAGAACCACACAGGTGACCGATGTCTGTCGTTGTCTGACTGGAGGTGACCGATGTTAGTCGACTCTTGCCGATGTTAGTTACCTTCTTCACTATAGATGACTAACGTCGGTTGCACTATCAATGCCAATATCCTTGGAACTCAAAAACCTCCTCCATGTCTGCATCAGTGAAGCTTTTAGCTCCACAACCTAATAATCTCCCACTTGGAGATAAATAGCTGCAATTGTACTTATACCTGTACATCATCTAGTTTGTTTCCTAGCTTTATATCCCTCCTCAAGATCACTGTTAAAGACCAACCACCACAGATCCTATGGTGCACCTCTTGTCATCCAAATCATCTACCACATCTGCATCTACAAACCCATGTAGAAAAGAACTTGACCCTGCATAGCATGTGCACCTACTGCTGGTCCCTCTCAGATACCTGAGAATCCACTAAACTACCCTCCATTGCTTCTTTCCCAGATTGGCTCCAAACTTACTGATAGCTCCCACTGCTTGGGAAATCTCAAGTTTAGTACACATGTACTCAACCTCATCATGTGAATCAGGACACTGTTAATAGAACTGTCCAACCATCGGCGTGCTAACTAGTTTCACACAATCATTTAGAGACAAAATCAACCTGTGACCTCCCATGTCTCTAGAACACACTCATGCCAAAGAATCTTGCTACTCCCAGATTCCTCATGACACACCTCTGAACTAACTTTACCTTTAGTTTAGCAACTCTCTGCATATGTGACCCTACAACAAGCACAACATACAGTAAAAGGATAATGTAGCTAATATTATCTATCTTGGTAAAGAAAACACAATGGTTAAACCTCCATTGTTCTACAGCTTACTCAAGACCATATACCCTGGCCTTCCATCTCACATGTCCATTCCCACTCTTCTTTATCCTGAAAATCCATTCATCTCTTAGTGCTTTCTTCTAGCTGGCAACTCTACCAAAAAACTCCTATTTGGTTCTTCTCCAAGGAATCGCATTCCTCATCCATGCCAAGCTCCCACTATTTTTTGGGTTCTACCTGCTCTGATTCTTTAACAACTTCCTAGTTCTTTACCATCAATAAGCAACAAGTAGTGTAAAGAAGGGAAATGATGAATTTGAGGTTTATTTACCCTTTCAATCCTCCATATGGGCATTTGAGACTCCTTGACAGCTTGTTGTCTACCCAAAATCTATATCAGTGATCGATTTCGGTCACATCTCAATTTACACCTGACCAACATTGGTTCCATGTGACTACCTCATCACTGACATCAGTTCCCCCTGATCGATGCCAATGTTTATTTGTCCAGAGTCATCAATGTCAAGCTGCACATAGCTGATGTCGGTCCCTGTCTAGATGTTGACATCATTTTTCTAATTGACATTGGTCTCTATGTTTTACCTGTGAGCGATGACTTTTACCCACAAGCTCTTTTTAGATCAAAACCCTATCCAAATCAACCTTTCTCTACTCAAAATTCTTTAGCCCCTTGCACTGATCTCTGTCCATCATCTTCTCCTTGAAAACCAAGACTTTCCTATTCTTATCACGAACATCAAATTTCTCAAGAAACGTCACTTTCTTCCTTTGCTTACAAAAATCTCGATCCATGCTTTTCAAATCTGAAAGCATACCCTTTGACTTAAGAACATGCATCCCCTTCATATTCATGTGACCAAGCCTATTAAGTCACATCTTCAAATCTACAGTTGAAGTAGTAAAACCAAAAGGAGAATCAGTAATACAAGTAGATAGATAAAGCGTACTTACTTTCTTACCTCTTTCTACAACAAGTGCACCCTTAAAAACTTTCCAAGAGTCTACTGTGAGAGTTACTATGCACCCCTCATCACCCAACTTTCTAATAGAAATCAAATTTCACTTCAAGACTGGGACATGCATGACCTCCTTTAACACCCATGTGTTGCCTGTCTACAATTTTAGCTTCACTTTCCCTTTGCCAACCATTTGACAAGGCTTACCATCCCCTAAATAAATTTCTCCAAAGTCTCCCTGGACATATTCATGGAAAAATTCCCTATTTGGGGATCCATGGAAAGAGGCACCAGAATCTAAAACCCAAGATTCTACTTTATCCAAGGAACATACCAGAGCATCCTCTGCAACAAACTCTGCAACATCTACTTCTTCATGTCCTTCATGCTGATCTTCATTCACCCAACAATCTCTCTTTACATGCCCTTGCTTTCCACATTTCTAGCAGGTTATTCTACCATACCTAGACTTGGATCTCCTACCTATCTTTAACCTTGATCTCCCATGCTTGATCTTCTCTCTTTGCCTTCCCCTACTTTCAACACTCAAAGCATTCCCTGATGATTCACTTGTGCTTTTCCTATGAATTTCTTCATTCAAGATTACACTCACAACATCATCCACTTTTAAGATTTTTGAAGCAGACACAATATTACTAACTACCATTACCAAACTCTCCCAACTTTCAGGTAATGAGCATAAGATTAAGAGAGCCTTAATTTGATCATCAAAAACAATAGTGATTGAATTTAACTGGTTTACCAAACCATGGAAATCACTAAGATGACTATGTATAGATCCACCTTCCAACATTATTGCTTCATAAGAAATACCTTATTCAAAGCTAAGGGTTTTTCATATAAATTTGCCAAAGATTCAATCAACTCTACTATTGTCTTAGCCTATGATAAGTTGGAAATCACAGACGATGCAAGGCTTAAACTTATAGATCCCAGAGCCTTCCAATCAAGAACCTCCCATTCTTCATCCTTTATATCCATGGGCTTACATGCAACCCCACCCAATGGTAACTACAAATATTTTTAGTACAAATAATCTTCTATATATATCCTCCACAATTGATAGTTCTTGCCATTAAACTTCTCCATTTGTATCTTAATTTCTTCTACCATTGCTATACCCCCACTCAAGTAGAAACCCCTGTGAGTGACCTATAATCAACAAACACTAACTAGATCTGATACAACCTATTAGTAACCCAACCAAAACCTCTTATACCAATTGTAAGGAATCTAGAACATAAATGCTCTGATACCACTTGTCAATATCCTACTCCTCAATAAGAGTACATATGATTACCTTGTACAAGCAACTAAACATGAAATTATACCAAAATGAACAAGTAACTAGAATTCACAAATAGCATAGAATATGAGAGACAATACACAATCTTGTATTAATACTCATCCAGAAAGAAAATACAATAAAGAAGATGCCACTTCTTCTCACACCTCTTTGAGGCTTCCAACACCTCAAGGGCTCTCAGTAATTCTCAATCAAGAGTTCACTCTCCTACCAAAAATGGTCCCAACACACAACTCAAACATAGAGTTGGTGTTCACCTCCAACCAATTAGTAATAACACTGCCAGTACACAAGTACTCAAAGTACTTCAAGTAGATCTGCCATGAACTTGCAACAACCTGCAACTCAAATGATCTTACTTACACATGTAGATCTACCATGAACTTGCAACAACCTACAATTCAAATGATCTTATAATTGGAAGGATCTACCTTACCTTCCTTTATTTCTCTCTTTACAATACATGAAAATGGGTCTATAAATAGATCCCATACTAAACAATAACTTAGACTTCTAATTTACAATAATTAGACATGCAACTCAAGACTTGAAATAGTCTTTACATGCAAACAACCGGTTCAACAAACTAACTATTCATGCAACAAAAATTTTTGGAACCGCACAGGTGACCAATGTCAGTCACTATCTGACTGGAGGTGACCGACGTTGGCTGACTCCTATCGATGTCGGTTGCCTTCTACACTGTAGATGACCGATGTCGGTTGCACTGCCGATGCCGGTATCCTTGGAACTCAGTAACCTCCTCCATGTCTACATCAGTGAAGCTTTTAGCTCCATAACCTAATAGTAATCCATCCATATACAACAATATTAAATTTATTTATGAATTTATTTTTAATTTCTCCCCAATTAGATATCATATCACTACCTATTCTCATGAATCATCTGAGGGTTATGTATACACATAATATTTTTTAACTTTATCAATTATTAATGTTCTCTCTCTTGGGAACCTATCAAATCTCAATATCTCTAAGTGCATACTTTAAGGGGTGCACTGGGAAATGGGTTTTCATACCTTTGTAAATTTTTATGATTGTTCTCCCCTATACTACCACTTAGAACTAATACAAGCTACTCTTTTACGTTTCTCTAGGCTTTAAAACACTACTTATACTCTCCTAAGCAACTCACCACCTAAGATATTCCATAAATAATTAAAACCCATAATCATACCATGTTTAATAATGGGTTTATCAGGTCAACCCTATTATGGTATTTACCACATGTCATGGAACTATGTCAACTTCAGTTGACATAGTTCAAGACCTAGAGACTTTATTTCATGCCTAACAAGGTTGATAAGGCTGACTTAGTTGGTTTAATTTATGGGAAGGTTTAGGTTCAATCCATGTCTATATATAACCCATTTTACTTCATTTCCAATTTAGGATCAATAAATTACACATAATTATAGCTTGCAAATATGCTTATACAATCAATAGGAGGTTTCATTATTTAGGTTCTATCCCTTAAATGATTAGCACTTATGTTATGAAAGTATTTGATGCATAGGAGAGGTCTTGTATCATAGAGTTGATTTATCTTTGTGATCCTTACATTTCCAAAAAAACTCTTAGAAAGCACCATTGGAAAAGGGAGAGATTTAGTCACGATGGGTTCACTTCAACAAAGGTAAGTATATTCTTAAACCCTTCATATTTTGGTAACTCAATATTATAGAGTTAATATGTGTTGGATTATATCTATCCTTGATTATATCTTTTATATGTTATAGATATATTTATCTTTTCCTGTTCTTATCTTCCCCATTCATGTCATGAGCTTTGTTGACCACTAGATTAGCTTGCATAGTTGTCTAGTAGATTAGCTCAGTTTTGATATTATTACAAACATAAAGACCTAGCTAGGGTTATCACAAGATGGCATTTTCCTTAAGGCCTTGGAAACCTATCCTTTGACATATTGTGATAAGATTTCCATTTTTTATATGTTCAGAATATCTATTACTAGTCATGACCTTGATTTAAACATGTCCCCAATCGAACTGGTTAATTGATTACCTTCTCCAAGCTTGAGTATTATTAAGTAGGATAAGTTATAGAAGTATCTAATTTCATTTATATACATTATCATGAACCTAATGTGAATATATCCCTTGTAAATTTTTTAATTTTTCTTCATAAACAACTGGGTGGACCTTGTTAACCTACTTTAACATTATGTGTGTAGGTTTTCATACTCTATTAACCCTATCAACTAAGTTTAACATTCTATGTGTAGGATTTAACAATCATTCAACCATATTGACTGAGTTCAGCTCTATATGTCATTTCATACAACTTCATCAACCTAGTAGACCTAGTTAGGGATTTGTGCCTAATTTTCAAACAAAAATGACCTTATTGATTTCATTTGACTCTTTGTGCACAAATTTTTGAATAAAAAAAAGTTAGATCGACCCTATCAATCTAATTTCTTTTTTCTATTTTGTCATCTAACTAAGTTAAATAGATCAATTATTTTATTTCTCTAGATTCTTTTTAAAAATAATACATCAATTAGATTGAAATATTTTAATCTATTTTTATCATTTATCAATTTTATTTATACTCATTTGACTAGGTCAACTCCATTGAATATTTTTTATTTTCCTCTAGAGGTTTAGTATTCCATATGGACAACACAGCTTTAAACAACTCAACAACTTATAATAAATTACTATATCAACCTCATTGACTAAGTTTAAAGTTATATGTTCATTATAAACATCTTAGTAATTAATCTTTGTCAAATTTTAATTTCATTTCATTTCTTGCTATTTTCCAAAATTTAAATTTTAGTATTATTTTTCCTAGTTTTTCAATTATATAAAACTATCAATTTATAGTCAACTAAGATTGGATTTAATTAGTTTTATATCTTATTTTTATATATACAACTCAATTTACTAGCTTGTCTACATTCATATTGGAATATATTTTAATAGACTAAGTTGACCAACTCAACTATGTTTTGTTATGTTTTCATAACTAGGTCAACCATATTGACTTAGTACTATTTATTTTTCAAGCAAAGGTAATTAACCTACATGAATATTAATTAAACTCACCTTGATTTTTAATTGGATGACTAATTACTTACATTCTAAAACTTGTAAAATAGCTTTTGAAACTTTGAATTTTGGCTTTATTTTTCACTTTGTTTGGTTTTCCATAGAAACTATGTGCTAGCATTTTTTAGACTATCTAGCTACTATCATGAAAGGATACTTGATATTTTGTTTATGGTATTCATATATAATTTATAAATAGCATGGCATGAGGGGATTTCCTCAATACTCATAGCCATAGTAAAGAGTTAAACATGATCTTTAGTTTCCCCTACCTCATTGTGTTTAGGAAATTCTTAGGATTTACCTCTTTATTGAACCCTAGGAATCCAACCATCCATTTGTTTGTGTGATTAATAGGTTTAGTTCCACCATACCCTTTAAACCATGGTTTATTTATATATGGGATTGGTACTTCCTCTATATTCATTTCTCTAAAAAATTGATACAACATTATCCAATAGATAAACAAGTATATTTATGAGCCTACACTTGCAATCAAAACCTTTAGTATCACTTATTGATCTTATTTTTCAAGAAATTAGCTAGATTATAAAAATCACTATTGATTATTTTTGTTTTCTATTATATGTTGTATTACAAAATTTTATTATCTAGTTTTGATACAAGGTTTGTGTTGTGTATTGTAACTAGATCGACTACCTAGACCTAGTTACCTATATGTTTAGTTATACTTTCTAAAACTAAAGACTAAATTCTTTGTTTTCAAACCATTTTAAACTATTTTTATACCTATAGAAATAGGTTTATCAGCTCAACCTAGTCTTTTATAGGCTATTATATTTATACTTTCTATAGAACTAAGCCAACCAACTTGACATATTATTTTATAGACTATTCTTTTTATCCTTCCTATAGAACTAAGCTGACCAACTCAACTTGGTCTTTTCCAGGCTACTCTAATTTTTTCCATACAAAACTAAGTTGACCTATTTGACCTACTATACTATAGATTATCTTGTTTTTCATAAATAATTTTAACTCAATCCTTTTATCAAGTGAAATCTATATAATGACACTATAAAACAAACTCAAACTAATATGATGAGTTTAACTAATCCTAAATTTTTTCCAAAAACACATTTTTAAGTAACCAACCTATATCAAAACAATGTACATGTTACCACTTGAGCTAATAATCATAAAACTTCTCCCTATTCCATGACACTTAACCCCTTGTTCATGAAAATGACCTTGAATACCTAATTGAAATGATTCTTTTCATCAATGAAAATCCTCAACATATAGGTAAGGATCCTATATTCATTTATATCATCATGATGGGACCTCATATTAGAGAACCCCATTCACCTTCACCTAGTTTTTCCAAAGGATTTAAGGAAAGTCATTTCATGATTTCTTCCACACCTTTACCTTATATCATGTTTCCTTATAACACTATCATGACATCGTCTATCTCTTCTTTCACATTCATGCCAAGTATTTCTATAAACATGTTAGGTGTGACCTTTAGTGGGTATTCTCAAAACACCCACACTAATATACAATGGCATGTGACTAGTGTTTCTTATTCCATTAGTGTGTTATGTTCTTCTATAGCATCTCATGTTATTAGTGTATCTCAAGCTCTTAATAATTCACATAATACTAATACATCTAATGCTACTACTAGTGATAATAATATTCTAACTAATTAGTTATTATTACAAACTCTAGACAAAATGGATACTTTTCAAACTAATAATGAAAATAAAATGATTCAAAGGCAAAATTAAATTGTACACATCCAAAACCAAACTCAACTTAATCAATTGGGAGTGAAAAATCCTAATGCTTCCCACTTCCCCTTAGAGATGAATATGCTAACCTTATACCATAACCTTCACTTATCAATAAAATTATTAAACATTTAAAAAATGAACCAATTGTCCTTAAAATTATAAACATTGACATAGGGGTAATAGTTCCTACTATTACTTATAATAGGTCCACTAATCCATATTTGAACTTGAAAACTTTGAAAAATCTATATAAATATTGGGTTAAACTTAATACCTTTACTACCAAAAAACTTTTAACTAAAACCTTTTCATGGAAAGATATAGATTGGTATATCCAATTTAAAACTAATTCCATACCTCATAAACACTTTGGTCCAAGAATTTCAAGCTACTGATCTTCTAGAAAATAACCTATCCCACTTTAACAACTCTGAATAATTAGAATCTGAAATGGCACAAGTGTTCATTAAATGATGGAAAACCTTGTATAAAAAAGCTAAGCATAATATGTTGGATGAAAATATATTCCACTTATTCACTAATGTTATTAATCCTAAACTATAATACTATATTAGGACCCTTTCCCCAAAATCCTTGGAATAGGACATCAACCAAGATAAACATCAAGATTTACTCTATGCCAATTTAAACCTTCACACCCTTCCACAAGAACTCAAATTGTTTTAAAAGATAAGAATATACATGCATAATATGATGGTGTTATAGATACTTATTATTCCATATGCACCATCCAATCCATCCCTCCAAACAACACCATGGAGCATAATCCTCCAATACCAAATAATAATTCTCATCATAGTTTCACATTTTTTCAAGGAAACAATATGGATATACACAAACCTCTTTACCTAGTGGAAATTTAAAAGTGTATTATGTGACCTTACCCATGAAATATTTATCCTATGTGACCTATTAAATATATGTATGATCCTCATAAATTTTGTTGGTTTCACACAAGTTGGAGCCATTCTCATGATACCTATCATTAAGTATGAAACTTTGGTATGGAGTATCTCCTTATACCCAAATTTGATCATGAATCACTGATACCTAAATGATAAAAATATTATGAGATAAAAACTAAGGCTCATGAAATTAAACCAAGAATGAATAACTAAATCAAGCCAATGTTCACTTAACTATTTACAAGGATCCTCTTCCCAACCATCAAGATAACTCTAATCAACCTTCTACTACCAATTTTTTTAAAATTATGATAGATCCTAACATTAATGATGTGAATGTTGTAATCATGAATTAAATTAGGTGAATCATTTATTATATTGATCATTATCCAACCTCCAACCATAATAATTTTCCAAATTTTTGTATTGTTCAAGACTCTTACCCATCTCATTTCATAAAATTGGAGCATCTAGATTCAACAAATATGCTAGTAACAACACAAACAACACTAATTAAGGATACATGTCATACCATTGACATGATCTCTATTCCCCTTACAACTAAGAATCCTCAAGTGGATATCCCCCAAATATCAATGGATACTTCTACTACTCAACCATAAGAGACTACCAAATATTCAACCACATCACCTAGGATAGAGTAAGTGCTTACAAATAATAAACCTAACTTAACCAAACTTAAACCAAACATACCTTATTATCATAAATTTAAATTTCATTCCAACCCACCTTTAAAATATTTTATGTAACATTATGCACCTCTATCCAACAATGTTCTAATGGATTTTGATGACTAGGATCCCATCATAGAACTATCACATCTCCCATATTATATTCTTTGCTTAGAACTCATGAGAACTTATCCTTGAAATAGAAATATATTAATTTTATTAATATATAAAATTAACATCCTTTAACCCCCACTTATGGGTCAAGAAGATACTTTATCAGGATCTAATTATAACATCCTCCAACAGTGTGAAGAAATGTTTATCCATATTTAAAAAATAGAGGACACTTCTCTCTCACTCAAATTTCCTATCCCTACTATGATTCTCAATGAGATATTTCTTCATGTAGATGATCTTCCCTTATATATTAGTCTAAATATAGGATATATCTAGGTTATACATGTTTTAATTAATGAAATATCATGCACTTCTATCATTTCTCTTAATTTCATTATAACACTTAGATATTTAAAATACAAGCTTAAATCCATGTAAAGTACATGTCAAGGATACAATTGAATAAAAATTCCTCCATTAGGTTGTATTTAGAATCTTATCACTATACCTTCAATCAAAGTGTATGTGAAAGTCATGATATTTAATTTTACACTCTTACAATATCTTAGTTGACCTTGGGCACATTGCATGACAACAGTCTCCTTGTCATCATGTCAATGTGTTAAATTTTCCTATAATAGTGTTATATACAATATTTAAGGAGATTATAACCCTTTTAATTTTTTAAAATTCCAAGAAAGAGGAA
>JARHVA010004627.1:1340000-1400000 GCA_037957365.1 Torreya grandis
GATGTAGAAGTATACAACATCAAGGCAAAATAATGGAGGTCTACATGAAACACTACCAATCAACTCACTCTTCAACATAATTACAACCTATAAACACTTCATATGACCTACATAGGATGATAATATAACACTAGGTGAAAGAGCGGACTTGAAAAATAAGATGAAATTCATACTCTTTTTCAAATCAACAATTATAATGCACAATAATGTAGATAAATAAGTCTGTCATAGTCTTTTGTCTAATGATTTCAAGGTGCAAGATACAAATTTTACAGATCTTTGATACACCCAGCTAAGGGATGATGAAAAAATGGATCAATGCTTAAATATATAAATTTTTTAATAATATAAATGAATATATTCATAGAAGATGCCATGAATAAGACATGGTGGCTATGTAGTAGTTATAGTAGTCTCCTTCACTCTCATATGCATTGCTTGAGTGGATAGGTGCCTTGAATGAGATCTTGGGAGAATTTATGTCTAAATATATGGAGATTAAATATATGACACATTTATATAATTACATCTCTTTCATTAGTTAACAATATTTAAAGAGGTTTAATCAAGTTTTTTCCATGAGGCATTAAATGGATTTCCATACCTATATATTGATCTTGATGAAGAAAATACCAAAATTCCTATATAATGATAATCAATATGGGGTCTATTCATCTCAAGGGTAATTTATATATTTCATAAGGTTTCTAACTAAATCCATTATTTTTTATACACCCATTATTACTTCCATCTTATTTTCTAAGTAGGTTGTATGAGATAGTAGCCTAGTCTTATATCCATCCACTATTTGGATGACTGTGATAATTGAACCAAACCTTCAATATGTATAATTATACTTTAATAACACTTGAAATAACCATATAAATTAGTATATATACTATTTAAACATCTCAAACTTCAAAACTCACCCTTCTTGTATGATTAGGCCATCTAGACTAGCCTTACAGACTGGCTGATTGGTGAAGGTTAGCAGAGGCACTTCCAAGTAGGTAGGTGAACATTCCCAACTTTGAGGAGGTAAAAAATACCAAAAATAATAACCTAATGATTGGTAACCTATGACCAAGTATTTCACTTCACTTCTTTCTTAAAACCATAAATACTTATATTTCTTGAAGGTGGTCATACACTATCTATACAACTAAGTACCATGATGATGGCTTCGTCTAAGTGGAAAACATGACCATAGTGTTTATCAAGTGGTTTCAATCTATTATGATGAATATTTTCTTAAATATCTCTAGTTTTTTCCTTATTATGTGTACTTTATTTTTCATATTTAGATTGTGTGAAGCTCATATAGTCAATCATATGGTGAAGGGTGTGAGTGCTTGAAGGTGTAGTTCGACAGGCTTGCTCCAAAAAATAGAGCTTAGGTAATGGAAAAAACACAAAAGGGAGTATATACTTATATTAATATAATATAAATGAATTATAAATTTATTTAAACGTCCTCCCACACATATGATATTTCATTGGAATTATTTGGAGGTCTAGTATGTCATGAGGTGAGGTAGGGTTTTGAGACCTATATGAGAAAGGCTTAGGCCTCATAGACCCAAACTAATGTTTGGGGTATTAATTCACCTATAGGTGCATATGTGATTAAATAATACCATGAAACCATTTCCAACCTATTTATACCCTCTGCATATGTTTTTATTTGCTCAAACCACCCATCAACCTATAATCTCTTTTATGTCCTACTTGAAGCATCATTGCTTGGTGCATAGGCTTGAAATAGTTTACATGACAATATTAATAACCTTATTTTAGATGATATATGGGTGTAATTATATACCAATATTGATTATTAAAAATTGATCATCTACTTAAGGCTCATTTTTTATAAACTTTCTAACATATATGCATATACAATCATGTATAGGCCTGTGTGTGCTTGTAGGTCTACAACTCAGACCAAACAACTACAATGTTTAGGGTTACTCTTAATAAATATATTAAGTAATTTTTATGTGAATTTATCATATGGATAATATAATTTCACATATATCAAGCCTTATTACTTTTATTTGTCTACCACCTTCCTATTCTTGAAGAATATGATTGACTATATGAGCTTCACATAGTCTAAATGCACTCATATAGGCTAAGATGATTTTGGTGAGATGATCACCATGATTTACCCTTCCTCCCAATTTTAACCTCAAGGTAGGATAGATACCTTAGGACTTGTCAGCAACATTATAGTCACTGGTTCATGTATGTTGACTATCTAGAAGGGTCTATGGAACAAGCCTCTAAGTGAGGAGAGTGTTTTTTTAACTATTTAAGACCTCTTTGACTCTTTCACATTACCATTCAACTCTTTTATACATTCATATACTTATTCATATTCACTTACTATGCTCAAGTATGATCTATATATGGTGATTTTGGAGGACTTTACTAAGGTAGATTTAGGTCATTTCCTGTAGGTGGTTATTACCATTTCAACAAGGTATATATATGTATAGATCATCTTCCATGACATGATGTTTTTTCCAACCCTAATGATTGTTTACACTTTGATCCCATTAATTTGGATTATTCAAAGTGGGTGGATGGCTTACGGGTGATGACAATGAGTGGAATGGAGTTTTAATATGGAGTGCATAGCTTGAAATTGAGATGGAATGGAAGTGTAAATTTTATCAAACATCAAAGGTTATTTAGGGTTTTTAATGAATTTTAAACTCATACTCAAAATAGCCTACAAATGGCCCCAATAATTTACATACATATACATAGTATAATGGAACATTTTGAGGTTCTTGATGAGACATATGTAGTTGGAAAAGAGAACCTAGGATCCTCTAAGAACCTTAACATATATCAAATGACCTTAATATTTGCTAAAATGATTATAAATTTATTTAAGGGAAGACATATGGTGGTTCCTTGGGATGTGGGGCTATGATGAATATGTTGAACATGCACCAAAGGATATATTTGTGTGATTAGAATAATCCATTCTATGTTTATTATATGTTTTGATAACCCTCAAGCCACCATTACATTAAATATTGCCTTTCTATGCACTAAGATTCACATTTATAGGTTGAATCACTTGGAAACACCATTTAATAAGGTTGGAGACCATTTGAGCATTCAAGTTAGAGTAAAAATACATGAGTGTACTCAAGACACCATGATTATACATCTAAACACCATTTACATTCAGATGTGAATTGTTGATATTCCTCTTCATCAATGAAATCTATTTTTAGTCTGCATACACTGGAAGCTTCATGGTCCAAAATAACCTTGAAGAGGTTTTCACTTTGGGACCTCAATGTATCACATCTATATGACCACACATATAATAAAAGTGTTGAGGAGCCATGATAAGTCTCTTCAAGACTTGAGGAATCAAGAATAATCATAATTTTTATGAAACAAAATAGAAATGCATTGAAATTATCCTCATTCCTTTTCCTTATGCAAGTGAGAGTGGTGACCAAATATTTTAGCTTACTAATGAATGTTCATAGAAATCAAGGGACTAATATTACTACCAATTTTCATGATTATAAAGTGACCAAGTTTAATTTCTCAAACCAAGAACTTGGACCCTCTTTCTCTCTCCTCTATACATATTTAGCATAAACCTAAAGTTCTCTCAAGGCTTGCCAATGAGCTTGATGGTGAAGATGAATCAATTTTAAGCTCTTTAAGCAATGAAATAATTGAATTTCTTCCACACATGCTAGTATTGAACTCTTATTGTAGATATCTAACTCTACTTAAGGTTGTCCATACTATATGGATCTATAACACTCAAAAAATTCTAGAAACCTATAAATTTATTATGTTTTTTAACATTTTAGACCATAAGCCATTATTAACGGGTAGGAGGAGGGAAAATAGGAGTCAGGTGATGCTTTAAAGATCATGGTAGTAATTGAGGGGTTGAAAAGGTATATTTTGGTATATTTTGGGCCCATTTAGTGGTAATTAAGTGTTGAATTTTAGGAAATGGGCTCAATAGTACATGAAACATTTTAGGATATGGATTAATGGAGTTCATGAAGGATCTTGAAGGAATGGATGGTGTTTTAGTGACCCTTCAAGGTCAAGTGGTGCACACTTAGGGTGAGATTTCTCTCTTTTAGATCATATACATGAATTTAAGAGGTAAATGTTGGAGAATTATCAATTATGTCATGGTGATGTCATGAAGGTATCAAAGTGAGTGGATGAAGTGTCTTGGTAGTCTAATGGATAATGACAAAGTGTGAAATGTGTTTGTTCTAGTTTGATTGAAGTTGTTGATCTTCTATTTTGGCATGGTTAGAGATGTTTAGGGATGACTATGGTGATTTAAGGATGTGAAAGGGGATATATCAAAATTCAAGAATGATTTGAGTGCTTGTGTGCATGAGTGTATTTGGTTGATCATTATTTTCATCTAGGCATTTTGGGTCTAGTGGCATAAAATCTAAGTAGGCAATTTACTGACGTCACCGTTGCCATGTATGGATGAGTTAGGGGGAGTTGGTTATATGGTGGTGATCAAATTAGTCCCACTTTATAATGTCTTAAGTCTCAATTCATGTGATGAAGTGCAATCAAAAATATGTGGGTGTAAATTTGGGCTCTCAGGTATTTTGACAATGTTTTGTATGTTTAAATAGAGTTGAGTAATCATGTTGATGATGTCAACATTTGCATATATGGAGGTTTCAAGAAGAAATGATCATATGGGTTTATTAATTAGTGTGCCTAGTTAGTATTCACTAAATCTCAATTCATGTAACTAAGAGTGACAAAATATATGCAAGTGCAAAGTTGGGCTCCCACATAGTTTGACATTGTTTTCCCATACTCAGCCAAATTGACATATGGCAAGAATAAATGAGTAAGCATTTTAATGTTATATTTTTCATATGTGAAGGTGAAAGGATAAAGTGATCATATGGTTTTTTTATTTTTATGCATATATTATTTTTTTATAATTTTTAGGTCATGTGATGAAGTGCATCAGAAGATATGCATGTGCAAAGTTAGCCTTCGAGACAGTTAACGACATAGTTGGCTTTGTGGTAGAATTTTTTTGGATGAGTAGATTAATGACATTATATATTGTATGTGAAAATATTATAGGATTAGGTTGATACATGTTTGGATTATAATATGTGATGGTATCATATGTTGTAAATTTTAGATTATGCATCTATGTGAAACAATAATTATTGAGGTCTAAAATTAGCCTTTCAGGTAGATTGCAATATTTCCCATAGTCAATTTTGTAAGAAATAAAGTTCTAGACAAGATAAATATCCAATAGTGCATAAGTGATTGTAAAATATTTATCTAATGGTTCATGTTGAGTGATATGGTAAGAAATGCATTATGTTTAATGTTGAGCAAAAGTGAAGGATAAGCATCAAATAGTTTGCATAAATTTGAATAGATTGATCTAATGGTGTGAGTGGAATGAAAGTGGTCAAAGTGAAAATCATTTAATGATGTTAAAGTTTTATAAATTTAAAAAAATATAAATTTTGCATGTTTTATTTAGGAATTGAGGAGAAAAGATGATATAAAAGTGTCTGAGGTTTAACTAGGACTGTTTGAATTAAAATATTTGAATTTAACAAAGGAAAAAACTAGTGCTTTATATTTTGGCCATATCTTTTAATATAGAATGAATTTGATGATATAGTAAAAAGAGAATTTATAGAATAATATAATATTCATATATAAATGGAGATTTAAATATCTTAAAGTGTGTATATACAAATATATTGAGGTTTAAATTTGATTGTGTGTTCATGCATGTTCTATAAGTGACCCAAGAAGGATGTTCGAGCTTATTTTGTTGTTGTTTGGATGTATCATAATAAATTATCTATTAAATCATGTATTATACTCCATAGGTATGATATATGTGGATTTTGGAGGTGTTATAAATCTATATTAAGTATGAAAAATGATTAATAAGTTGACTATGTGTTTGACCATGGACTGTAAGTGACTCGAGAAGATTGTTTGAGCTTGTTTTGATTTTGTTTCAATATCTCTTAATGAATTAGTTATTTGGGAGTATTTTAGACTCCATGAGGATAATTTTATTTATTTATTAAGGTTTTAATAATTTTATGTCATATTAAAAAAGTTTTCAAATTTGAATATGTATTCATAAATGGTGACTATGTGTACAGAATGTTGTTTAAGCAAATTGTGCTTAAGAAAAAGGGTACTATGATGGATATGGAAACTTAAAGGGGACTTATATATCATGTGACATGGTTACATGAGTTTTAAAATGTTCTTATGTTCTTATTTTTCTCTTAAAAGTTTCAAATAGGTGAATGGGTCATCATAATACCTAAAAGGTGACTTAGGTCTATTTGAAATAGTATTGTGCTGAAGTGTAATCCATGTAAGATGATTTAAGGGTGAAGGCATGTGTTGTAGATGATAAGGAATATTTTTTTTTATAATTCATTAATTATCTATATATATTTAAACTAAATGTGATGATTTATAGATAAGAGAAGGTGAGTGAGAGACTTGAGCAAGGCTTGTTGGTGAAGAGGATAGGTAGTGTGTCTGTTGAATGAGTTGAAGAGTATAACAAATTAAGGATTATGTATATGACATATAGGTCATTTTTTATGTCTAAATAGTGTTATTATATATTTATGATATGTGAAGAGGTCTAAGTGTGCATATGAGGATAGTTTAAGTGAATAATGAGAGAGATTGTGACATGCCTATGTGAGAGGAATGTATGAGATAGAAAGGAAGTTTAATCAGGGGTTATATAATCAGAGATCCACCAGCAATTGTTGAAGACATAAGTTCCAATGTGGATATGTTCACTTCAAAGGAGGGTCTAAAAGTGTTTATCTTCCTTAGGGGTAGTTACTCCTTTTGAATCATGTATTTTACTAAAGGCCTTTGGTCAATAAGATTTGATCAAAGGTTATCTGGTCTAAAGGAGTTGACTAGTCTCTTGTTTATAATTTATAATAGGACAAATAGTCCATGTGTTGTAGTCTTGAGAGTGGGTTTTATACCCCATGAAGATATCCCATAGGAATTATGTGTTATGTATTTGATCTTGTGTATTCATTGAATGAATGTGTTCTCTTGTTAATGTTGCTTGATCAATTTGATATATGCTAACTATTTATTAGTTTGAAAAGATTGGAATTGAAATTGAAATATCTGGGCCCACTGATATACTCCCCCCTCAATGATTATACCTCTAAATTTCTTTTAATATGAGGTCCTTTGGTAAAGTATTGATATCTTGAAGGTGATCCAAAGTATAAAATAGGTAGTCATTAAGGAGGTTTCTCTACTAAGCAAGTACTAATGTTTAATAGATATAAATATGATTTTTGGAGTGAAAGGATGAGGACATATAGTATGTCGCTAGGCTTTGATGTATTTTAATTTTTTGTGGATGGTTATGTTTTTCCTACTACTCATCCATCTATTTCTATAGATAATAATCTATCTGAGAATAATTATAAAGCAATGAATGCCATCACCTATGGTCTTACAGAGACTGAGTTCTCCAAGGTAGTCCATTGTAAATCTACTAAAGAAATATAGGAAAAAATGTAGATCATTTCTGAAAGAGATTAAAAGGTAAATCATGATAAGTTATAAAATCACAAAAGGAAATTTGAAAGTCTGATGATGAAGGAAGAAGATTATATGGATTCATTTCTATAGAGAGTTGATGAGATTATTAACATCATCAGAGGTCTTTAAGATAACCTTGAAGAGACTACTATAGTTTAGAAGGTATTAAGGTTTATATCCGTCAATTTTGATCTAAAAGTATCTACTATAGAATAAAGTCATGATCTTACTCAGTTGAAGATGGATCAATTACATGGCACCCTTACTACCTATGAGATGTGGAAAAATGATGATAAACCACCAAAGAAGGAAGAAGTATTCAGGATAGAGATGAAGCCAAAGAAGAAGTTTCAAGGTAATAAATCCAGTGAGTATGAAATTTATGATATATATGAGGATGAACTAATTGCTTTAATTTTAATGAAATTGAAAATAGGTTTAGGAAAGTATAAGGGTAAACTACCCCTCAAATGCTTCAATTGCGGAGAGGTAGAACATTTTGCTAATAAGTGCCCTCATAAGTATAATAGGGATGAGTATGAAGAGAATGATCGAGGTAATGATGATGGAAAGAGATAATTTAAGTCTGATAAAATAAAAAATGGATTTATAAGGTTTGATAATATGAAGTACTTCAAGGATGAGAAGAGTCTCTACGCTAGAAGATTTTAGCTCATCAGATGAGAGTGAAGTTAGTGACTCAGAGTGTGATCATGAATAGGATGTTATTGTTGAATATGAAGCCTTGTTCATGGCTAAGGAAGTTAGTTGATCACATCAAAAAGAGTCTACTTAGAGTGATTTAGATGATGATGAGGTGTACTACGAGACTTCATTGATAAATGCTTTTGAAGAACTAAACATTGAGAAGAAGATAAATAAGAAGATGAAATCTAAACTCAAGACTTTAGGGAGAAATTAAATTTATTTGAGTCAAGAATGAATGAAGACACCAAGGGGCATGAAGATATAGTCAAACATCTCAGTTGTCAATTAGAAGTCTTGTCTACAAGCTTAAAATCTAAAGAAGATGAATGTTCAAGGTATTTAATTGAAAATGAGTCATTGAGATCTAAGTTAAAGAAGACATTTAGTAAGGTGAAGTCATTTTTGAGATTTTAAAAGAGCTCAAGTGATCTAGACAATATTCTAAATGATAAAAAATGTGTAAGTGATAGAATTGGTCTTCAATACAAAGAAGAGCCAGAGGATGCAACTCAAGATAAGATGAAGACTAATGTGAACAAGTACAATCATAGTTTAAAGAAAAATCATTAGAAAAGGAATGATGGTACTATAAAAATGAAGAAAAATTAGATTAGACAACCAAATGCCATGAGGTATGTAAGTTTTAATGGTTACTGGTATACATGTAATCAATTTGGTATAGAAATAGAGAATGTAAGAGACCTATTAGAAATGAATTTGCTTAGAACTATTATGTGGGTTAAGAATCAAAAGGTGTGAGCAAGGTTGAGTGATTCAATTATCATGATGTTAGACATGCTAAAATTATTTTCCAAACAAGGTAAGGCAAGCTAAGTTTCCATCAAGGAGTATTGCTTGTTACAACTATGAATAAAGAAGTCACATTGCTAGATTCAACAAACAAAGGCCATTAACTAAAAACCAATTCAATCAAGCTCCAAGAGTGCAAGGAGAAAGGTAAGATAGCTCATGAAAATTAAAGGTGATTCATGATGAGTCTACATGTCCAATTAATCTATTTTATATGGTGGAGAATGATATAGAAGGTGAAGAGTGCCAACGGCTCTCATTATCTACTCATGTTGTGAATGAAGAAATCGAGCTCAAGGAGAAGACCAAGGTACTTGTTGAGGCTAGTTTTGAGGTGTGTATGGATATAAGTGAACATCCTACCATTGTTGATCATGTATCATACAAATAAGATCAATTATTAGTGCCTAATGATGAGGTTCAAAATTTCAAGGTTGATTCTTAAAATGAAAAGGTATGTCAAGATTACATATTTTCTCCAAGTTTTTTCAATTATATATTAGAAGACAAGGAGATTGATATAAAAAAGGAACCAATTGTCATAGATTAGAATAAGAAGAATAATAACAAAAGTAGGAAGTCTTATGTCTATAAGAGGATTCCATTGGTTACTAAGGATATGTGGGCCACTACTGGCTTCACTTTGTTTTAGAGCATTGTGGTGCAAAGGATGTCTCTATCTACGCTTCTTAAGAGATTCCTTTTATTAGATAAACAAGTGTTGTAGTTTTATTTAGATGGTATTAGAAGTCTAGAGATGAGTTTTTTTCAATTAGAATAGGTATGTCCAAGTGGAAGAGATGTTATGGTGATGTCAGAGTGATGCCATAGTTATATATGGTCATTCTACAAGGTTAGAATGGTGTTTTTATGTGGTATAATGAGATTGATGAAACACCAAGAATATTTTGATGCTCATAAAGGTTTTTGAACTTTTTTGTGTGTTTTAGATGATTTCAAGCTTTGAATATCTTTTATGTGAAATTGGAAATTTTTGTTTGCTCTCAGGTTTCCTAGTTTGTGTTTAAGAGTATGTAGGTCCTAAAATGGGTTATAGGATGTATAGGTTACCAAAAATGTGGAATCTCAAATCTTGGTCCAAAATTATGTAATGGTTATCTGTAGGTGTATAAGAAGTTTTAGAGGTGGATGCCAACCAGAAGGAGGTTCTTGACTCTATTTGTTTTTTAGATTTTAGGGTTTTGGGCTTTGTTAGAAAAGTGGTATTCCTAATGATTTGGTTTTTAGGATTATTAATAGGATGAATGGGCAAAATAGGTTATAAAATTAATCTTTATGGATATTTTAAGGTTTATGGTTTTCAATTTATTCATGTTTATATCAAGATGGATGCCTAATTGACCAGCTAGTTTGTAAAATAAGTAAGTTACAAAGGATGATATAGGTGTTAAAATATTGTACAATTGATAGGGAATATGAGAGTGCTCTAGATATAATGTTATAGGTCCTGAAGATGTGTCTACTAAAAGATGTGGGCTTTGCAAGTCCCAGGTAGGGCTACAAGGAGTCTAGATAGGCCTAGTAAGAAGAAGAGTGTTTTTTGATCTGTTTCTCCAAAATATAAAGGTATGAATATTTATAAGATTTTTATAAGGTTGGTTTAGATAAATTTTTATTTTTATTTAGTGACATGAAGTTATGTTGGTGGTCCTTATGGTAGCTTGAGAGAGAACGCTAGTAAGCCTGTATGATGGTTCTTCATGGTGTGTGGAGATATAAAGATTCTCAAAAGGTTAACTAGATACAAATATTAGGTGGAGTCCCTCTAAAATTTTTTTGGTGAGTTTCATCATATTTCATTACTCTATTTTGTATTCCTTCTTCATATGTTATAGTTCTTGGTTAAAGAGAGTGTTGTCATGGAGTAAGAGAAAATTGTCAAGGCAAGAAAAGGTAGGATCAAGGTAAGGGGGATTTTATATCATATTTATAAGGTGTTAATTTCTTGTTGATGGTTTTTTTAGGTCTTCATGATCAGTTAGTGCCTAGTTTGTCATTGTGTTAAAGAGGGAGAAAGTTTCTATTGTGGGAGTGCATGAAGAGAGAGAGAAGGAAGGTGAGCTATATATTGTTACATGATGTGTATTAGCATCAATGAAAAAGGGGAAGATTATTGGACATATTTCAATGATTTTATGGTGATGTCATGAAGGTTTCTAGGTGACTAGATGAAGTGTCTTAGTAGTCTAAGTGATAATGACAAAGTATGTAATGTGCTTGTTCTAGTTTGCTTGAAGTTGGCTTGGTTGATATTCTATTTTGTCATGGTTAGAGATGTTCAAGGATGAGTATAGTGATTTGAGGATGTGAAATGGGTTATATAATAATTAAATATTGATTTGAGTGATTGTGTTCATGAGTGTATCTCATCTAGTTGATCATTGTTTTCATCTAGACATTCTGGGTCTAGTGGTAGAAAATTTTAGTAGGCAATTTATCAACATCACCATTTCCATGTGTGGATGAGTCAATTGGATTTGGTGATATGGTGGTGATCAAATTAGTCCATAGTTTTCATGTGATAATTCTAAAATCATGTGATGAAGCGTAGTCAAAGATATGTGGGTGAAAAGTTTGGCTCTCAGGTATTTTGATAATGTTTTCTATATTCAAATAAAGTTGAGTAAGCATGTTGATGATGTCAACATTTACATGCATGGAGGTTTTAAGAGGAAATGGTCACATGGATTTGTTTAGTATTATGCCTAATTATTATGATATAAATATTAGGTGATAAAAATAGGCATTACTAAAATATTTTTAAGTTCCAATTTGGGCTCCAAAAAATTTTGACATTATTTTTCCATACTTATCCAAATTTTCATGTGGTAAGAATAGCCAAGTAAGCATTTTGATGTTATTATATTTCACACATGTGAAGGTGAAAGGTGAAAATTATTATATGGGTTTATTTAATTTTTTTCCAAAATGATTTTTAGTAATTTTAATTTCATTAAATGAAATTCATCAAAGGATATGCATGTGAAAAATTGGCCTTCTAGATAGTTCATGGTATAGTTAGCTTTGTGGTAGAAAGAATATGAGCATATTAATGAAATTATATCCTACACACGCAAAGGTTACAACATTAGTTTGATAAATGTTTGGATTATCCTATGTGATGATATCATATGTTAAAAGTTTTAGATCATGCATCTAAGCACAATAATAGTTATTGACATCCAAAGTTTAAGCAGATTGCAATAGTTCCCATACTTAGTCCATTTTGCAAGAGATAAAGTTCAGGACCAAATAAAGATCCAACGGTGCATGAGTGATCATAAAATATTTATATAATTGTGAATTTTGAGTGATATGGTAATAATTTCATGATGTTTAATATTGAGCAAAGGTAAATGATAAGGATCAAATAGTTCGTGTATATTTGTACAGATTGATCTAATGATGCGAGTGGAGTCAAAGTGGTTGAAGTGAAAATAATTTAAGGAATTTAAAGGTATATATCCTTAAAATAAGATAAATAGTGTGTGTTTTATGTAAATATTAAGTAAATGAGATGATATAAGAGTTTTTGAGGTTTAACTATGACCATTTGAATTCAAATATTTGAATTTAAAAAAGGAAAAAACCAGTGCTCTATATATCAGACATATCTTTTAATCTAGGATGAATTTGACCATGCACTAGAAAGAGAATTTATATAGGAATACAAGACAAATTTTTAAATATATATTTTAAGATATGAAAGTGTGTATAGATAAATATATTGAGGTTTAAAGCTTACTATGTGTTCGTGCATGTTCTGTAATTGACCTGAGAAGGATGTTCAAGATTATTTTTTTGTTGTTTGGATGTCTCATAATGAATTAGCTATTGGATAATATATTATATTACATAATGATGTTATGTTTGTATTTTTTAGGTGTTCTAAATATATCTTAAGTATGAAAAATACTTAATAATTTGACTATGTGCTTGACCATGGACTGTAAGTGACCCGAGAAGATTTTCTGATCTGGTTTTGATGGCATTTTGATATCTCTTAATGAAATATATATTTTGGAGTTTTTTAGACTCCATGAGGATGATATATTTTCATTATTAAGTTTTGAATAATTGTATTTAATATGAAAAAATGTTTAAAAATTGACTATGTATTCATTCATGGTGACTATGTGTATATAATGTTATTTGAGCAAATTGTGATTAAGAAGAAGGGTATTGTGATGGATATGGACTATTAAGGGTGACCTATAGATCATGTGACATGTGTACATGATTTGGAAAAATTTATTATGTTATTATTTTTCATGGATAAGTGTCAAAGAGGTGAATGGGTCATCATATGACTTAAAAGGTGACTTAGGCCCATTTGAATGAGAGTTGTGCTTAAGTGTGGCCCATGTAAGATGCCTTAAGGGTGAATTCATGTGTTGTCACTGACAGGGAATATTTTAAAATTGATAATTAGTGAATTTTATATATATAGTGAAATGAAATGTGATGATTTATATATGAGAGAAGGCAAGTGAGAAACTTGAGTAAGGCTTGTTGATGAAGAGGATAGGTAGTGTGATTGTTGGATGAGTTGATGAGAAGAGTGGATTAAGGACTGTGTGTATGACATGTAGGTCATATTTTTTATGTCTAAATAGTGATATTTTATATTAAGGATATGTGAAGAGGTTTGAGTGGTATATGAGGATAGTTTGAGTTAATAAGGAGAGATATTATGGCATGCTTATGTGAGAGGCTTGTATGAGATCGAAAGGAAGTTTGTGCAAGGGTTAGATAATCAAATATCCATCATCAACTATTGAATACATTAGTTCCAAGGTGGAGGTGTTCACTTCAAAGGAGGGTTTAAAGGAATTTATCTTCCTTATGGGTATTTTCTCCTTGTGAAATTAGTGTTTCAATAAAAGCCTTGGTCAAGAGGATTTGATCAAGGTTTTCTAGTCTAAAGGATTTGACTAGTCTCTTGTTTGTAATTTATAATAGGACAATTAGTCCATGTGTTGCAGGCTTGAGAGTGGCTTTTATTCCCCATGAGGGTTTCCCATAGGAACTATGTGTTATGTATTTGATCTTGTGTATCCATTGAATGAATGATATCTCTTGTTAATCTTGCTTTATTATGTTTTAGATTTAAGGTAAAAGCAGGTTTTGAAGGGGTCCCGAAACCCTATACAACAAGGTAAAAGATAAACCATGAGGCACAACCAATGTTGACAAAAGAACCAAAAAATAGAAAAGAACCAAAACCAGGTTTTACTGGGACCTATTACCAACAAAAATAACTAGAAAATTCAGTTGTCAAAACATTGAACTGGAAGTTAACCAACAGAACTAGCAAGCTGGTCAACCTCCCAGACCAGTAACCAGTAAACCAGTAGAGCAACCAGTTTACTAGCCCCAAAAAACCAGCCAGCAACAGGGAGCTTTGGAAGATAAAGGTTTTTAGTTTTTTTTTCCCGACCGAAGGTTCATATCTAAAGGAGGGACTAAGGGCTTAGACTTCTTCCTTCTTACTTCTGTCCATCCATCCTCTACCTTTGCTGCCTTAGCAACCCATGCCTCAGAAGAAATAAAACTTTGGGTTCCAATGGGCTTTAAAACCTTTTGAAAATCAAACACATTCTAGTTTTTAGAAAGATCCTCCGAAGCAGGGAAAGAGCCCACCATCTCCTTCTCTGGTTCAGCAATGTCACTTACCACAGCCTCCACAGGGGTATCATTAAAAGGCTTCGTCAAGGCTTCCTCTTCAACTTCCGATTCTGATTGTGAGCTAACCTCATTCTCAGACTCCAAATCAAAAGTCACTTCCAAAGATTGTTTGTCATTGTTAAGTTTAGAGGAGACCTTAGACCACCATTAAGTTGTTATATGCTAACTATTTATTATTTTTAAAGGATTGGAATTGAAATTGAAATATCTAGGCCCATAGATCCACCCCTCATCTTAGTGACTGTATCTCTAAAATTAAATTCAAGTGAATATAATTTTAATACATGTGAAAATACCTTAAGACTTGTTAAGGATTTTAGTTAGGCATCCATAAATAACATTCTCAAAATATTAAAAATAAACCATATCCTTTCATAATATGAATACACTAGGAAGGTACATAATGGATCATTAACTGCATTATCAAATCATCCCTACCATGGCACTTTTTTAATGTTGAGGCCACTTCAAAACCTATTACGAACCTTCATAATGTTTAAACACTCTAATGAAACTTGACACAAGTTGAAACATTAGGTATGGATAATTACTATGTTTTTGATAGCATGAAGAGACAATTGACCTACTGCGTTTGAAATGATAGATAGTGATCATGTTTTGGACTATATTAACTCACCAAGCACTATGACAACTATGAGGCCTAATGGTGGACTAAGGTTAATAGGTCTTAGGTTGACCCTTTTCTAGGCCTAAGGGAATAATGTGGTCAACACTAATTTGAGAGGTAACTATGAAACATCTCGTCATGTTTGTATCTAATCAAAACCAACACACATACTCTAAAGTATATGGTATAAAAATATCATCCATTATGGTCATATCATGCTACACTATTACATTATAAAAAATATCATGATGATTAGATTATATTATGGTACCCTACCTAAACTCCTCCTTAGGAGTATTTGAAAAACCAAAACCAAATGTACATTATATCTTACATTGATAGAAAACCACATATCTAGTCATCGACACTATAATTCAAAATAATAAACACTTAGTAAAAATAATATCTACCATAAAAATCTCTCCATATTATTTACCTTAAAGTACTCCATAGTGGCACACCTCGAAGTTGTTGTAAAACTAGGAGCAAGAACTAAAGTATGCCATGGAAAACTATGAATTTGATGCTCTATAATCTAACTATGGGATGATTGGACTATGAGATATCCATGCTCAACTATCTCATCTTGTGTATGCACTACCAATTATTTAAACATTTATCATCATAATGCATGTAGTGTAAATTAAAAAACCTATTATTATTTAATAATAGACACATCCACATCCTCATTATCAAATGCTACCATATCCATATCTCTAGATGTTCCATCCTTGTAGTAGTTATAGTTGTTGTTGGTTGTTGTCTCTGCCTTATACAATATCTCAACCATTATGTTAGGATCAAAATTATATCCGTATGTAATTATATGCCTCCAATAAACATTGGTTCTCTTTAATGATGTACCCAATACTCAGGCACCACTATATGATTCATAGGATGTGGTCCCCAAAACTATCCAGGTATTCAAGCAACATGATGTGGCTCTACCCACCAAGTATAATGACCTATACTACCAACATGAGTCAAACAAATATAAAATAATGCCAAGTCATCCAAATACCCTTAATATCCATATATGGATTCCATATGATGTCCCCAAAGGTAATCATCCATAATTTAGGATAATGCGGTATATATTGTATAACATGGTCCTGACGTCATATTAGAATACAAGGGAAATTACCATCCACAACATGGGGCAACCCAAATACTTGATACATGGGAAACATATCATTAATCTAACTACATAACAAAATAAAAGAGTCCATAGACTTCTACCCATGTGATATAGTACCATACATATCATGGACCAACTACACACAAATCATAGACCCTAGGTCATACAAGGTCCCATGATCCAAAATTGATTGAAATAAGGTGACCACATATAATGGAACCTTACCATATGACTTGTGACAAATCACACAGAATGTCAAAAGGGCTATCACTACCTTCTAAATATCTATAATGGTAGATATGTACACATCAAATATCCACACTTGTAAACCCTAAAAATATCTCTTAGAGTTAATCATCCATTGGGCTAAGAATTATATCTCTGAATCTACTTTAGGGGTGTATGAAATAATAGATAAACTAATAATGGGAAGTCCAATAAAAACATGGAAATCCTCTAAAGTGATGCCCGCCTCTATGGTATCCCCATCCACCTCCCATCATAAAGTGTTGGTTAGTCACTCCCATGTTCCTAAGAACATCACAAATAAGTCAACATTGAGGTGAATCCTTTACATCTACATGATGCCACCATAACATAATGAAGCTAGACATGCATGGTCATAGCTATCAATCTATCTAATAAATTAGGTAACCATGATGCATCTACAAAATGCTAGAGTCTCCATTGTATTTGTAAAATTCCAAACAATAAAAGTTGTGTTAGTCCTCGATATTAGATAATAAAAAAATATACTCTAAAAATTCATCACAAATATGATAACTCTACACATTAAGTATATCAACCTATTTTAGCACTTTTTCTAACACTTTACACTATGTTGGCCACATAAATCACTATGTTGGTCAATAATAAAAAAATTAATATAAGGTCATCGAAATGTACAACTATATCAGCCACTATGTCACATTTCATACTAAGTCAGCTCACTATTGTGAATTCATCAAGGTCTTAAAACTAGAGCGACCATATACTTATACTATGTCAATCACTTCATACAAATTTGGCCATTTTTATAAATTATGTCATCCAATTTCTTGCACTACTGTATCAACCAATATATACATAGTTGGCCACTTTAAACTTACCCACTAGATCAACCTTATATATATTTGGCCACTTAGAGTCATGCTAGATAGACCACATACTACAAAATTGACCACCATTTTCTTCTTTTAATTTATTAATTGAGTTATCTTGGCCGAATCCATTCAAAAATTATGTCAACTTTTAAACTACTTATCTTTAATACCTTAGGCATTTATGACTCATTCTAATACCTACCCATTGACTATCCTACTCTTTACTCTATCCTAAAAATTCTTGGGCCAAATCACATTATACAGATTTGCCCTCCCACCTAAATTTTCTAAATTAACTATATTTTTTAATAAAATATTGTAAAAATCCAAAATAAAAGCATCACTTACCTAAGTTTCACTAATTTATGTTGTCTAGTGTCCCCCACCTTGATCATGTCATTTCCAGGCCATAATTACTCTATGCACTTTCCTAGGTCTCCTAAATATCTATTTTCTCAAAATAGCAAAATTACAAATGAATAGTTGAAAATCATATTTATATTTTAATTTTTAAATTATTTACCTATTAAATATTTTCTTATAAATTATGATTTTTATTCATAAATATGTTATTACTAACTCTTTTTCTAAACCAACACATAGTTTGGAATATAACAATGTATAGAATTTGTATACATGTAACATTATTTTTTAGCAAAACAAAATTATTTTTCTCTTTTTTTGAAGTCTTGCCTAATGTTCCCTTCATTGAATACCTCTACATTTCACTCACATGATTCCTCTTCTATAATATCAAGTTAGGTAAATGTATGTATTTTTCAATTTATCCCTTTCAATTAATTTTATGTTTCCTACTTCAATTTTTATTAGCTCATCATTATGCATTATTATGTTCTTTTCCCAAGGCACCATCCCATGTTATAGATATGTGAAACATGATGAGATTTAAATTTTATCAATTATTGATGCTTTCTCTCTTACACGAACCTTTCAAATATCAATCTCTTTGAGTTCAAAACTTAAAGTTTATATTGGTAAAGGATTTGGAATACCTTTGGTTACATTTTTGTCCCCTATACCACCACTTAATACCAAATTCAATCTATTCTTATACATTTCCATATGATTTGAAACCCCACTTATACACTTCAATAAGCAAATCACCACCTAAAATAGACTTTAAATAAGTAAAAAACCCTTTTTACCATGTTTCCTAGTAGGTTGACCATGTCAACCCCATTCTAGGATTTACCACATGTTATGAAACTATGTCAAATGAAGATAACACAATTTGATATTTAATGACTCTATTTCCCACCTAATGAGGTTGACTAGGCCAAATCCATCAACTTAATTTTTGGGAAGGTTTAGGGTTAATCCATGGATATATATACCCCATTTCACTTAATTTTTAATAGAGGATCAATAAATTATGCATCATTATGGCTCACAAATATACTTATATAATCAATAATAGGTTTATTTGGTTAGTTTTTTACCCTTGAATGAGAATCACTTGTATTATGGAAGTCTTGGATACATAGGATAGGTCTTGTAGCCTAAATATAGTTTATCCTTGTGATCCTTATAATCCCACAACCTCTTTCAAAGAACCATGGGCCAAGGGAGAGATTGAGGCATGACAGGAACAAAGATAAGTATATTCTTAATAGCTTCATATTTTGGTAACTAAATATTATAGATTTAATAAATGATGGATTGTATCTCTCCTTGCTTAAGTATTATATATGTTATAGATAAATTTGTCTTTGAATGTTATTATCTTTCCCATTTGTTTCATAAGATTTGGTGAGTGCTAGATTAGCTTGAATATGTATTTACTAGATTATCTTGCATAGTTGTTTAGATTAGCATTCTTTTGATATTATTATAAACATACAAACCTAATTAGGTTTATCATAATATGTAATTTGCCTAGAATACTTAGAAACCTCTCCTTTTTCATATTTTGATAATATATCCCTTAGTGTATGTCTAATAAATTCATTATTGGTCATGACCCTAACTTAAACATATCCCCAATTATGCTTGTTAGTTGATTAGCTTCTCTAAGATTGTATATTATTAAGTTGGGTAAGTAATATAATAGTCTAGTATCATTTACATAGAAGTTTCATCCTTAATGATGGCTATAAATAACTTTGTTTTTTGGGCATCCTAATTATAGTCATATCTATGACTAGCAACATCAAACTCAAAGATGATTTTGGAAGGATACTCACTAGCCATTCTTATAAAGTTAGGCAATATGGAAAGAGTAATATAATTCATAAGTACATCACCTTTAGGGATATTAATGAGAAAATTAAAATTTGTGGCCTCATTAATATAAATTTATTCTTGTTGGTCCATTATTACCTTTAAAACTAATTATAAACTAAAAATCTTATCTACTCACATTTTAAATCCCTTATCAATTTTAGTTCAAGGTGTGTAGTGAATAGTGCATTTAGACTACATTAAGGGGGAGTATAATATTATGAATATGGGTGAAGGGGTGGGGATTATTATAAATTATTATAGGAGTTCAAAAATAATGTCTTGTTTAGGTGGTTCAACAAAATCTATTGTTATAATTTTGGGGGATAAAAGAGTGTATATCTCTCTTTTGGAGATGATTTTTGGTGACGGTGAATGGGAATGAATACTAGATCCTTGGATAGGGTTTCCAGATATGTAATATTTAAAAGAGTGAAAATATCTAATTTTTATGTGTGTGTGATTTATTTTATTCCTTTCCCTTAAACTACCTTACTAGCTCAGCTAGGAACTCCTTTGTTTTTGTATCTTCTAATTTATCATGTAATAGTCATGAACTAATTTTTGGTGTCCTCTATTTATGTGTACTTATTTGAGGTGATAATTTTTAATATTAAACCATGTTCAACCTTCTAAGTGATATTTTACATGAATAATCTTATCCTTGTTCCATACAACTCACGAAATTTTTTGTATGCCTTACTTTTCCTACATAGGGTTAGTGTTTGAACAACTATTTCTATTTCGATAAATCTACTTGTATAAATTTAAATTCTTCAGTTAAGAAAATAATAATTTTTATGCTAGAAAGTTGTAAATTTTAAAACTATAAAGTGACAAATTTTAAACTAGAAAGTAATAAATTTAAAGTAGAGATCTAAATTAGCCTTCTTGAAATTTAGTATCTGACACTTGTCCCTAGTAGTGACACTAAAATGATTATTAAAATCAAACCACCTACTAAACTAATGCAATACCAATATCTCGCATTCAACCTGATAGACCTCTTTCAATAGACATGGACATGGTTTATTGAATGTCTCTTTTATTATGTATCAATGTGGGGTCCATAATATTATAAAGGTAATGAAACTATATGTGAAACACTAATTATTTATAGAGATTAAGGGACTGTAGGGTACATATAGGACACTCTTATGTAAAGTAATTTACATGAAAGCAAAATACTTATAAAGGAAATCATACTTGATATAATTAGAATGCACAATTATTGTAATGCAAATGGACTTTCTATTTATTATATTGGAATCTTCCTTAAATAAAATAATAACACTCACATAATTATAATTTATTTAAAAATGAAATTAACTTAAGTATCTTAACATGCATATAACTCAAACATAAACTGCACTAATCACACAAAATAAGTAATAATGATACTAATAATTCAAGATATTTACCACAAATACTAACAAGGGGTCCCTTATTAGTAAATTTTGGGTTTCAATCCTTCCCTTAACAAAAAATTCTCCAAACCAATTATTATTGTATTAAAATAATGTATAGCAATGTGGGTATTTGTATTAAAAAATACAAAGAGTTTAAAATATATTTTTTTTTACTTAACACTAATAATTATATTTTAATTACATTATAACTCCCTTACATTATTTTCCAACATATATTTAATAGAGGAGGCTGGTTTATTATTTTACAAAGGAATATAAAAATATAGGCTATTCAAGCCATATGATAAAGTAGGTGATTTACATAGTGAATAGAGTAGTCACTTACATGGTTGTAGTAAAAGAGAAGTATGGTCCATAGGTAATGAACTAATGGTGTAATATTTTTTTGTTATAATTATCATTTATAGAACATGGAATTTGTATTCAAATTCAACTAACCACCATAGATAATTAAGTTTAATAACATAGTTTTGTTGTGGAACAATTTTTGTTAGGCTAGAAGCTAGAACAATTGTCATTTAGTTGATATGGGTTGGTCTATATGTGTCATCAATTACTATGGCATTTTATTAATTTTCCAATTGTGCTCTCTAGATGATACAAGGTTACATTATGGGTTTATACGAGTTAAAACAATCAACCACTACATGTGTTATAGGTTGCCCTACCTAGTTCCTACAAGCTAGTTAACCCAGTTACTACAGGTTAGTTGTGTTCTCTATGACTCATGATTCATCCCAAATATATAAAAAAGACTTATTAGTAAATATAAAATAATAATAAAAGTGCATGATGTAATCTTTATCTATAAAATAATAGTTTTATTCATAAAACATAAAGAGATGCACATTATATTCATAAGTTATTATGTGGTAAGTAAAGTATAAAAGTTACTTTATATGTTTGAAAACACTAGAAAAAGGTAAAGAAAGGGGTTATAGTAGATATATAAAAGGATAGTTTCCTTGGATTATTACAAGTCATATTTTTTATGATTTAATCCCCTAATGTTAGAGGTAAAAGAAACACAGTCTGAGTAGGTGGAGACCATACCTATAAGCAAAAGTTTATTGTGAGTGCATATATTTAAATGATTGGGGACCTTAGATTTTTTTAGAATTTGAGATCCAAGGGTAGACTTAGAAAATCCATCAATTCATTTCCTTCATCTCAATAAAAATTTAATGGTGGTAGATACCATAGTAGTGGTGGTTAAGGAATATTCCTAGAAGTGATGGTAGTTGGAAGTTGAAGGCTGTAATGGTGGGGCATAGTTAGATGGTTGTGAGGTGGTTAAATTTAGTGTTGGTGGCTAGATCTACCACTGCTAGCAACTACCTAATAGTGAAATATAGGAGACCAACCTCCAACTTGCCTCCATAATTTTTATTTAACTACCAAATTTTTATTTAAATAACCAAAATAATTATTATTTTAATGATAATTTTCTTAACTTAATAATATAATATTTTATAATTTATTTTATTTTAAATAATACCATGTCCCTTTTACACAACCCTTTTAGGGTACTCTATGGAATTAAGAGTGGGGTCACCCAAAGGGTGTACTTCCCTCCTTAATTTTATTTTATCTCATCTACATTGTAAGGTTATTATGATCTCAAACACTAGACATTTAAATATGTTAATCCTTTTTTAAAGATGACCCTATTTTAGGGGCTAGTAAATTTACCTTGATATATTATTCAAATATATTTGGAGGCTTGAGAGAAAGGTGGACAAAAAGGTCCCCCATTTTATTTAATGATATAATGCATGGAATGGTCTACAATGATATAAAATGATTATTGATCTAATTTTTAAACCTAGTTTTGAATAAGGCTGATTTCAGATTGTGTGTACTTTTTTTAGATCCTATAACCATAGATGTGGGGAGGACCTTAAGATACCTCATGTGATTTTTTAACCTATTATGTACTATGTAGTAAGATTTTAAAATTATAAATACCCCAATGAAATTCTTGTGTTATTTATCTAACAAATATGTGTCCACTTCTATATACCAAAAATGGTGTGGACCCAAACATCTTATTCCCTAACAAAACATTATTCTCAAATTATTTCTCTAGGGGACCCATTGACTATAATATCCTTTTTTCATTTTGTAATTTCACCTAAACTTGACCTTCTTGTGTTAACATATTTGAAGTGACTTGTATGGTTTCTATTGAAAAAATTACCCCAAATTATTAATTGTTCATGCAAGAGATGGATCATTTTAGAGGGATTTAAGGACAATGGAATAAAGAGGGAATGATATGGTTTCCTCTAAAATGATGAGGTTTTCTATCTTATCATTTAATCAGATAAGTTATGTTTATGTTATATCAAATTAGGGTCAATTTTCAATGGCAATCAATAGCAAGGTATGCAAAATAGTAGCTAATAGTTTTATGTTGGGGGCCAAGTTATGGATAATTTACTTATAAATATATAATCTAATTTATTGAACTAAAAACTAACCTTTTTTTAATTCAAATACACTTAATGAATGGAAATGATTGTAAATGAAACACACTTTGCTGAAATTTAAAATGCATGCGATGGAAACACACGACTAGAAATGAAATTAATTATGAAATAAATAAAAAATTAATCTAATTTACAGGATTTGAAATCATTTTCAAAGAGAAATTATTTGACATTCAAAGTATTGAAAGTTAACTTGATTGAAACACACATGCATAAACACATTGACATGCAGGTTAAACCATAAAATATAATACTTTGTATTAAATAATGAATGACAATATATAAGACACATAATAATATGAAATAAGCATATAAATACCAAAATATATCTTACTTCCTTGGTTGAGTGGGCCCTTTATATCCCTTATAATACTATTAGAATAATACATAGCTTTTTATAAAATTCATGAAATAAATTTCTCATTAATTATGGAAATGCTAACAGTTTTAAAATGAAAATATTTATGTCTATTATTAAATTCTCCATACTTTATACTAATTTTCATCAACTCTGTACTAACTTACTATTAATAAGAACATTGTATTTATAATACAACTTCTTCAAAAATAACTTGTTTGAGAGTAACAACTTAGAAAATTGGTTTATAACTAATTTCCTAATCATAAAAATAGAAAAAATCATTTTGGAACTAATTTTATATTCTCAACAACATAACAAATCAATTTTTAAATTGATTCTTATTCTAGAATAATTAACAAAATTAGTTCATACATTATTTAGATAATATCAACAATCCCCATTATTCAAGGAGAAAATAGTGGGAAGTGATAGACTCACAAATCTACCATTTTCTATTTTGTTGAAGAGAATAAAGATTCATTGTTTTCTTTCCAATAACTACTAATTTTCTTCAAGAGATTCAGTCACAATCTCACCCAATTCAGTTTCCTCTACAACTTGATGTTTGAGATAGTCATTATATTTAAAATAATTTTAATATCAATTGGTTTTTTAAAAAAAAACATATTTTTAGAAATAATCCAAGTATATTTCATATAAATACTTTATATAAATATATAACAATAATATCTAAATCTCTTTACTTTCATGTTTCCATAGTTTTAGGCCTTTGTAGTTGTTGAAATGTATTTTAGAAATAATCTCTAGAGCTCTTTACTTTTATGTCTCCATAGTTGTAGGTCTCTATAGTTGTTGATGACTATTTTTGGAAGTTTATATTTATAGAAATTATATATATAAAGATTATAAACTTATCCCAAAACATTCTCTTATTCCTTATTTAATCTTATAGACCCGAAGATCAATTTTGAGCATCTTTTGAGAAAATTTTATGTATTTATAAAGAGAGGACCATATATCTTTAGAGATATAATTGGTGATCTATAAAGTTAGGATGGAGATATTTGGAGGTAGCTAAACACTCATAGATTTTGCATATGAACTCAAATCAAAATTATTCTCATTTTGAAATTGTTTAATTTTTTATAAGAATCCAAATATTCAATTAGATCTAGGGTTAGGGATGTTCTTGATGACTATTTTTCGATTTTATATAACCTACCCATTTTTACCTTAAACCTTCACATGCCAAAACAAGAAACAAACCAACAAAAATGACAAGACCTATTTTTGTTGATATAAAGTTGTTTGTATGCCTGATATGATACTTCATAAATATTTCATATATCTCAAAAGTAATAAAATAAAATTGGAGATGATTTATATGGGACTCTAAAGCTACTGATGATATCTATAACTACATGAATTTTTCTCTTGATTTGGTATTTTAGCACTACAAAATTTACTATTTGTGTTGTGTCTCATTTTAATCTGCATAGACAACAACCAATATATATTCTCTAATAACTTGTTAGAAAATAGAGATGATGTATATTTTAATGAATTCCAAAGAATAAACTAGATACATATCCCATATTTAATTATAAATAATCATAAGTTCTTAATACTACATATAAGTCAACTTTAAAACTTGATTTTTGAAAGAGATAATGATATTATTCACTTATATAAAGAGATATTTTATGGTCTCATCATTTATCACACACTCAAACTCATGCATGTCATCATGTTTTCTATTATTTATGTTGTAGATTTATTTTTTTTCAATAATTTATTGTAGCCATATTCCTTATATAAATTATCCCACTAATTCAATCCAAAACCAAAAATTTCAACCTTTACAAATATGCATAGTCTAGTTCTCTTGTGCTAGCATGTGATGGGATTTTTGGGTCAGATTTATATGCATTTTTTATCCACTATTTTTATGATTTATGATAGTTTGATTTATTGAAATATATTTATTGTTTAGAATATTATCTCCCCTCTTTAAATAAATTAACTAATTCATCTCATCTCTTATTTTAAACCATATAAGATGAAATGGATCTCAATGAACATTATTTTGAATTTGATAATACATTTATTGTGTTTGAAAAGATCCTTTTCAAAAAAATAATACATTTATTAAAAAATAATCTTTTGAATTTAGCATTGCATTCATTAAGTGCTTAAAAGAACTGTCATTATGGGTTTTCAACTCATTCCTTATCTTATCTCCTACACTTGGATGTAAGGATGTATTCATGCATGAGAATATTCTTCATCTTTCTTTTCTTTTTATATCTTCACAATAATTTAATCAAGTGGACCTTATTTTAATTGAAAATCTTATAAATATGCTTAAAAAGAAACGCCGTAGTCATTCTCATAGTTGTATTATGATTCCTTCTTGTTGATGTGGCAAAAGTTATTTAAATTTAAAATAGAGAATAAAGGTAAAGTTAATCATGTAAAACTTTATTTATTGTTTAGGATAAGTATCCATTTTATAGTTTTAAACTTTTCCCTCTCTTTTTTTATTATTTTTTTGGTACTTGATCAATCATTTTTTACTTTTATGATGAAGACTCTTTTATCTAGTACATTGCTAGTCAACAAGATAATTTTATAAACATGACCATAAATAATGCCAAAGGATTTTCATTGATGGTTTTTTAATACATTTCAAGAAATGATAAAATGATAATAAATTAGGAAGTGGTCATTCTAGTTCTTCTCCAATACTCAAATTAACTATAAGGTTGATTGTACTCATAAATTTATACCTTTGTAAGCAACTTTACAAAAATCACACTATATGTAAAAGTATGAAAAATAGTCTACCATTATACTTCAAAATATTCATATTTCAAGTATATCAATGATTATTAATTATCATGTGAATGTTTCACCATTTATGTTATTATGTATTTCATGATCAAAACATCTCTAAAGTATAATTTAAAGTTATATTTATCACCACCTTCATAAGAAATATTCACATGTATCTCATTAGCCTTGATCTTAAGTCAAAATCTATTATAATCCATTTAATTATGTTTATTTTCTAATCAATGCAATATTTTGGGAAGACTATGTTGCATCCAAGCTATTTTAACAAACCAAAAAGAGTTGTAAAATATTATCAATAATAATTGTATACTATACTCAATAATAAAATGTTAGTTTGAATAAATATTTTATTATGGAAAAAGTTTAACAATCTATCCAAAAATATGGGCTATTTGGAAACCTTACATTGCATATCTTACTTGTATACTTTCACATGTTTACTAAGGTTTTTTATTTAAGTATGAATAATATAAAAATTGATAAATAATTAAACAACCTTTTTTATGAATGAATATGGCTCAAGGATTAGTTTTTCAATGAGTAACGGAATATTTATTATGACATTAAGAGCTACCTTAGATTAGTTTTATTATTATGGTTGATTTTGGATGTGGTCTTACTATAGTCTCTAATTATGAATGGATTTTAGGAGATCAAAAATTTATCATTTCATTATTATACACTATTTATTTTATAACTTCACACAAATGACATAATATTAATGGTAGGGTAGAGGTTGCCTGAATGAGCTTGGTATTTGTTGTCACTTGAATGCACCCAATGAGGAGATGGGACTAACTTATACTCATTCAAGTGGCAAAATATAACCACCCCAGGGCTGTGGGTATCCCTATCATGGAGTGGATCTCTAGATTAGGGGCTAGCTCCCCTTGATGTATCATTTAAGCTCATGTTCCTATTACTAGCAACTTGGGGAATGAAAAGGGTTAATAATAGCATGAAAATTAAACCTATTATACTAGAGGTTATGCACCAAATGTCTTATCTAATCACACTCTTGACATGTACTTTACACCAAGAAAAACCAAACATACACTACATCTAATAACAACCTTCTTCTTGCATCAATGTTTCAACATAGGGTCTTGAAATTGGCTTAGGATAAGAATACTTAGACAATAGGTGTCCAGGACAAAATATTAGAAAATATATTCACTACAACTAAAAACCCATTTGACACTTCTTTCAGACCTACATGGAAAAGTCCTTGAACTCACAAGGTATTGGGAAAATTGACATGTGAAGGTAAGCTAAGATGCATTTACACAAGATAATAACCATCACATACACTTAGAAAATTAGAGAGAGAGAGAGAGAGAGAGAGAGAGAGAGAGAGAGAGAGAGAGAGAGAGAGAGAGAGAGAGAGAGAGAGAGAGAGAGAGAGAGAGAGAGAGAGAGAGAGAGAGAGAGAGAGAGAGAGAGAGAGAGAGAGAGAGAGAGAGAGAGAGAGAGAGAGAGAGAGAGAGAATTCCAAGGGTAACAAGAACACTTGCCAAGATAATAATTTTAGTTATCTATACATGAGAAGAGGATTTGGGTTAAACCATGCAAGTTCAAGAGCTACACTTGTCAAAACAAGTCACAAAGAAGGTGAAAATGGCACACAACTACCAATTTACATAAGAAACTACCTACTTGAGAAGCTTTCCAAAACTCCTCTTTTATCTAAAAAACCTAAAGTCTGATGATTGTATAGGATAGGAGGGGTTATCAAAAACATCATTAATTTATTGGTCTGGTCTTTGATCACTTCTAATGATGTTGGCATGCACAATCATGTTAGGTAGTTTTCTAAAGTGTTCATTCTATGCACCCTTACCACTTGGCACTCCAAATCTTCATAACTTGCCAAAAAACTCATAGAATATGTGGTATGAAACTTATAAAGGCCCTCTAAATAATCAATTTCAAGAAAAATCCTTTGAAAATACCTCTTTTCATCACTTTGCCTCAAAATTCACTACTTAAAAGTGGAAGCCTATTTTAGACACTTAAAAAAAAATTGTGAGTTGGAATGATTTTTTTAAGTTTATCTAAAGTGTATGTATTCCTCTCAAAACTTATTTCATCTTTTGACTCTCTCTACAACTCACACACCATTAAAAATAGTGGAAATAAGCCTTTTTATCCCCTATTATGTATGGATTCGTAAAATAAAATTATATTTATGGAATCCTAGGAATGTCCCATATAACTTTAATTTTATACCCATGGTCCAATTTTCTCATCTAATTGCACTTTTGGACTCATTTTCATCATCAGGTTTACTTAAGGGTTTTAGGAGGGTTAAAGGAGTTTTTTGATCTTAAGGATTGTTCATAAAGTTGTGAAATTGAAAAATATTAAAAATTTAACTTTTTTCACCTCAAGGAAACCCTTAAACATTCCTAAAATCCTTCAGGTCCCATGGAAATATTTCAAGAAGTTACAAGCACAAGAAAGTGGCCTTCAAATGGGATTGTGGCATTCCATGAGGGGTCTAGCACATCTAGGTTTCAAGGTGAATTATACTTGTGTCTCCTTGATAAATAAATGAAAAAATACCTCTTAAAATAAACTAAAAACATTTATATATTATTTGGAGATATCATACAGACCCCAAAGTGTAAGTCACCCATATTTTGGATGAAGAGTCATGTCTTGCCAAGTAGTTTACCTACCATTTGTGAACGAAAAGATGGAATTTTTTTTATTTAATGGACCCATATAGCAGGATAAAATTATATTAAACACTTAAAAAAATGAAAAAAAATTATAATTCCCCTGAGAGATGTGGGTTTTGAGTTGACACCTTGCTTGGGGTTGGGAAAACATGTTTTCCCACTAGCCCTTCATGAAAATCTCCTTGAGTGGACCAAAACATTGATTTAAAAACCTTATAGTTTGATTTTTTATGTCCCCTTAGGTTTCTACCAGTGTTATACATCATATATTATGCTCAAACTTAGTACAAGCCTCCCATTGGCAAGATTACCGAAAATTGGTCTCTTTCTTGCATACATGGACTGAGGTAGGTCTGAGACAAAATAATGGGTAATAGGAATATCCCTCCATGAAAATTGAATGTTTTATGAGATTTTTTAGTTCCTAATTATAATTTTTTCCAATTTTTTTGGCCAGATTCCAAGTTTAGGTGCCCAAACCAACTCAATATTCCCAAAAAAAGTCACAAAAACCATATTTTACATGATTTCACCCATACTAACCTATAAATTATATTTTCATGAAAATATCCATGTCAGGAGGTATTGTAATATTATTATCATATATTAACCAAGAATTTGGATCTCTTAAAATATCTAGAAGACCTATTTGTACATGAAAACTTTATTTGGCCCTTTGGAACAAGACCTTGACATGGTAACTGTACGGACTGTGGCAAGTATGCATATGTGAGAATGGTATTAAAGTGTTTTTTTAATATTATTATAATATAATAATCTAGTATTGATTTTATTATATCATCCTATAATATTAAAACCCCTTAATGGGCTTTGAGACACTTCTGCCCTTTCAAAACCTCATTGGTTGAGTTTCCTTGCCTGCCCCTATTAGGTTCTCCTTGAAGATGGAGGATTTGATCATGATGCATTTAAGTTTTTCATGGATATTTAAAGGTAATATATTACTTGTTTAAATCATATTCACTTGAATTATTCTCATGAATTTTAAAACAAATACCTACTTCACTGTCCTCAAAAGATCTCTTTACTACCAATTGAGACCAATTCTCAAAAAACTAGCTATGGGTGGCTACTCTCAAGCCTCTAGGTGGTTTTGCAAGCATTTGAAACATGCTTGACCTTATCAAAGCCTATTGAGTTTTTATTTATCCTTTTAGTAATTAAACTTAACCTATCCTTCCTTTAAAATTCCTTGATCTATTTTTTGTGCCAAGTTTGAAACATCACCTTCACTACCCCTTTGTGCCCTATGTATGGACAAGGGATGGTCAAGAAAGCCCTTTCATGCATCTATACTCCATTACATGCTAAGTTTGTTTATTTTATAATTTTATAGGTTGTAAATTTTTTTACTCTTGTAAAAACATATTTAGGACTTCCCCAATTCTTTGTATTATCCTTTTCTCTTGGAGATCCTATAGGTGTTACTATGTCATTTCAGTGGCTTTGAAAACACCTTTGAATGTTAGAAAACCTACCATCCTTTAGATGTGTTGTCCTAAAAAAATTTATTCATTTTCATATGATATGAATACAAAACCATCTCATATAGACACCCTAAGGATCAATCAATCATGTTATATGACCTTCCAAAAAACCTCATGGGCCTTTGTTTGGGCATTTTAGGAACTGAGAGCCCAAAACTCAGTCTTCACTTCCTCTTGGCCTATTTTGAACCTTTTGTGATATTTTGGAATTCTAAACCATATTGTACCAATTCCTCTCCATATTAGGATTTAAAAATGAAACCTATCATGATTTTATATTTAACATGAATTTCATGTTCCTCCATTGATTGTTAGCATGCATGAATTCTATGTATATAGGTAACAAGAAAAGGAGGTGAACAAAAGTGGGAGACTAGGCCTTATACCCTCTTCCTTGACCATTCCTCCACAATTATAAGACCTCTAAGAAGTTAAAAATCTCATAAATATCCTTCTCAAGCTAGGGTGACATCATCATAAGCTTGTAGATGCACATTTTGAGGTGCAAGATAGTTGAGAGTGCAAAACAGGTATTAGCATGCTTGTTTATAAGCCTTCCATCACTTAAAATTAAATTGTATCCTTAAAAAGGGATGAAATCCATGGATAACACCTTGAGAACATCCTTGAAAAACTCTCCATCATGTGACAACTATCTACAAGGCATTTTTAAATGGAAGAGTAGGTCATGAAAAACCAAAACAAGCCTAGTAGAGGCTTGATGAGATCTTGATCATAATAAAACCAAGAGGGAAATGGAAAACCTATACAAATAAATAAAAGCAATAAATTATTAAACTATCACAAAAGGAGACCCCCTCTTTAATGTAATTTCTAAAAATGATGTCTGGTGTGTTAACTATTGTTCATAAAGTATAATGAACCAATATTATACTTATTTCCATTTAAATGAAATAGATTAATAGTGTTATCTAGCCCTAAGACCATTCCTCTTTATTCCACCTATATGGCCCATGGTGAGCATTCAAAGTTGAGCCTTATTTGCATGCTGATTAAGAAAAATGAGGAAAAGAGTTTCAAAAGCCAATTTTTTTACTCTCCTTGAATTTTGGTCATGTAAATGAGTTTGGGGAGGTTAAGAGACACCCCACCCATCTTTTTATCTACACACTTGATCATGGGAGCCGTAAAAGTGCCCAAAACTCCTTCAAAACAAGGATAAACTCAATTTTATTAGTTTTAATTAACTCTGGCCTGAAAAATAACTGATCATAACCATTTTATAACCTCTACCACATTGATTCTCTTCTTAGAACTGACCTGATGCCACCTGCCATTCGTACAAGCCCTTGAATCTAGCTCAAAGTGGGCCCATAAGTTCTTTTTGAATACTAAGAGTGAGATATGCAAATAAATTGCATAAAAATGATATTAAAACATGTTATAAACCAAAATAGGACACCAAAAATATATTTACACTCTTTGACCAATTTTGACTCTATTTTACCACAGTTGACTTTCCTTGACCTAGCTATATTTTGGCCTAGACTTTAGACCAGTGGTAGGATATGAATAAGTATATGTTTTATAATAAAAATATACCCCTATAGGAAAAGGATTAAATTATACAAAGTTCAAAAAAGTAGGGGTTGAGCAATTTTGACCAATGGTCAAAATTGATGAATAGTATTATAGCAATTGGTTGAATGGTGTTGGAAATGATAAGAAAATTATTGAAATGGTGGAGGTATATTATTCCAAGTATGAAATTGATATTTATAGGAAACATATTTATATTTATTTTAAAACCAAAAATATATACTTTAAATTTCTTTATTTGTTGATCAGGATTCTCACTGAACAACAAATGACACTTCCATGCTTCATTTTGCATCCATGATTTATTTATGTATGTTGTCCTTGTTTATAAAAGTAACCTATAATTCATAGTCAAAATATGTAAAAAAACATATATTCAAATATTTTAAAGCTATTTGTTCTTGAAAATTTTAAATTATATTCTCTTATTCATCATTTAATGAACTATTATTGTTTAACATATTTCCTAGTTGAGCTGCAATTTTTTTTGGTCCTTAGATATATCAAATTAACTTGCCTAAATTCAATCATGAGAGATTTTGAGGGTAAAGGATGAGGTTGAAATAGGTTTAATGTATTTATACCTTTAAATAAGTATATTCCTTATAGAATCACACTTACCAATGGACAATAAAAAGTTGAAAGAAAATATTCTTGACTATTCTATGCCCAATCAACAACACTTTGATTGGGATGTGTGTGAACATAAATTTCATCATGAGTGTCCTCAGTCTTATTTTTTGTATCCTAATACATATGGCTTGATATTTTATTTCTTAGTTATTAGAATCTTCAGATCTAGAATAGGTGTCTTTAGAACCATATTGGCCATCACTAGAGTTAGACTAACATCTCTAAAGCTAGATTGGTGATCTTTAGAGCTAGTTTGGGCATCTCTAGAGATAGACTATTTTATTTCATATAAATTTTTAAATCTTCCTATAGATATTTAAATTTTTTATATTTCTTTGACTTATTCATTAGGAGGGCTTGAAATTTATTTTTCCCTAGAAATTTTTGTGAAAGTGAGTGGAGAAGGGATAATCATTGTTTTTCTTGAATGTAATTAAACATTAATACAATGTATAACATTGAATCCCATATTTGTTTCTTATTTAGTTCCATGTAAAGTTATTTTTTTCTATTCTTTGGGTTTGGTACTCATTGTTTAAGCAATCAGGGTTGAGTTAATTTTTTAATTTGTGGAGTTGGTTGGTAGGAATAGGCAACAACACTAGTTGAGGTGGGAACCTTATTTTTTGTCTAAATTCTTGCTGAGATATCCATTATTTAATTTTCCATGGTTGTTGATTTGGATATGACACCCATGGATGTTGTGGTGTCCAATATTATTGAGACAAAGTTGGTTGTCCCCAATTTTTTAGAGGTGTTTTCCCATTTGATGACATCATCCGTGGATTAAAATGATCTTTGTGAATAAATTGATTTGAATTTTGATTATAATAAATATTGTTCCCTTGAATTTGTATGTAATTGAGTTCTTTTCTTGGTTGGATTATCTATTTTAATTGATTAGTAAGGAAAGGAAGGAGGATATATTTTTGTTTCATGGTCATTTGCATCAAAAATACCACACATATTTATCCTATCTATATGGTAGTCTTTAAGTATATGTTTTAACCTATGTTTTAGAAAATATATAGCTAGATATTCAATAATGGCATTATATTTTACATGCAAGCCATCTAGTGTGGTGTTTAATTGAACAAAAATATTATTTTAATGTTTGAGAAAACCTATGTGAGTTGTCTTATATCATTATTTCATTTCCTTATTTTCAACTTCGTAATAGTAACCTTTGTCCTTGAATAATTCCTACATAGTTCAACAATTTCATTGAGAGTAAGTTTATTCACATCTCCTTTTCCCATTGTGTTTAATGAATCTCAAACATAATTATATGGGAATTTTAATTAAAATATCTTACTGGGGTCTTCATTCAACTCAATTATACATCTTTTATATATAAAAAGGAATCAATCAATATAATATTCCATGGTTTCATATTCTTTATGTTTTATACAGAAGAGTTTCTCCTTTATATCTCTTACCCTATAATAGTCTTGATATTTATGTAAGAATCCATTTTCTATTTCATCCCATTAGTGAATAGAATATTTATACAAACCCATAATCCACCTCATAGCTAAAAACTTAAATGTAAAAATAAATAGTTTCAATTTTTTATTATCTATTTTATACTCATATGATTGACATTATACTTTGAACTCAAATAGGAACTAGTTAAGATGTATTGGCATCCCCCTAAATTTAGGTAGTATACATGGGGATATTTTATTAATTAGGGCATTCTCATCTTGATCTAGGATAATAACATAGGTAAAATTTCTTATTGGTTGAGATATATCTACCCTAGGCCTGTTTTATGGATCCAATATATTTCCTAGATTATCTCCCATGTTTTCCCAATTAATGTTATAAATATTTTTCCTAGTATGGGGTTATTAGGAATATATATTCCATATATTTTTGAATTCATTAATTTATTTTATGTATGGTAATTTTATATTAATCATATGTTATCTTATGATTTTATACCCTATTAACACCTATAAAATCCTAGGAAATGGAAAAAAGTGATGGGGATGTTAACACTCTCATTTAATCAATTGATTTAAGTTGATGCCATAAAAATGAGGGTAAATTTCCAATGATAATTATTAGTAAGATATGTAAGATATTGGATAATAGGTGTACCTCTAGGGGGAGTTGTGGGTCATTTATTCCTAAATATCTAATCTACTACATTGAACTGAAAACTAACCTATTGCTTGTAAATAAAACACAATGAATGGAAATAATTGTAAGGGAAACACATTTTTTTAAATTAAAAAAAAATCAAGGGAAACACACTTGATATAAATGAAATTACTTTTGAAATAAACACAACTAATATAAGATTCTATAATTAAAATTAATTTTAAATAAATTCTTTTAAATTCAAAGTGATGAAAATAAAATGGATTGAAACACACATGCAGAAACACTCAGAATTATAGCTTAAAACATAGAATAGAATACTTTACATAATGAATGAATGACAAACCTTAAGACACACAATAATATAAAATAAACATATGAATACCAAAATAGATCTTGCTTCCTTGGTTGAGTGGGCCTTTGCTCTCCCTTGGAATAGGATTAGAAAAACACTTTGTAAGAACTTCATGAAATCAATTTATCATTACTTCTAGAAATGTTCAAAATCTATAAATAAAAATCTTTATGTCTATTATTCAATTCTACATACGTTATACTATTTCTACCAACTCTCTACTAATTTAATATGAATGATAAGGTTGTATTTATAATACTTCTTTTTTGAGAGTGAACATTAAAAAAAAATTGGTTTTGAACTAATTTTATAATCTTTAATACATAATAATTCAATTTAAAATTTATTTCCTATTCTTAAAAATATAACAAATCAATTTTAAAACTAATTCTTATTATAGGATAACCAACTAATTCGGTTCATAGATTATTTAGAGAATATCAACAATCTCCATTATTCATGGATAAACTAGTGGGAAGCATTAGACTAAAAAATACACCATATTATATTTTGTGGGAGAGAATATAGGTTCTTTGTTTTCTTTCCAACAAATTTTTATTTTGTTGGAGATAATCAATCATAATCTTGGCCAATTCACTTTCCTTTAACAACTTTATTTTTGAGATATTCATAGTAATTGAAACACTATAATATTTTTTCTTTATTTAAAAATACCTATTTTTAAAATTAATATAAATATATTTCATATAAATACTTTCTATAAATATATATCAATAATAATTGGATCTCTTTGCTTTCATGTTTTCATAGTCACAGACCTTTGTAATTAATGATGTCTATTTTTGAAAGTTTATATTTTTAGAATGTCTATATATAGAAAGACTATAGAACTTATTTTAAAACATTATTTCATTCCTTATTTATAATTTTAGACACCAAAATAAATTTTGGGAATATTTAGATCCAATTATCTAGATATGTCAAGATAGTACTATGCATCTTCAGAGCAAGGATGGAGATCTTTAGAGCTAGGATGGAGATCTTTGGAGCCAATTGAAATGCTCATAATGGTTACATACAGACTCAGATCAAGATGATTATTCTTTTTAACTTGTTTAGTTTCTATATAAGAGTCCAAATATGAAATTATATTTGGGATTTTATATGTTCTTGATGATTATTTTTACCATTTTCTATAATCTATCCATTTTGTCCTTACACCTTGACATGCCAAAAAAGTATAAAAGCCAACAAAAAAAACCAACTTGTAAATAAACCAACTTGTGATGTAAAGAGTCTTTTGATAATCTTAGAATTAACTTATAATATTAGGAAGCTTCAATTGTTTGTATTGGAATGGGAGAGATAGTTTCCATATCTAAGGGTCATGAATCTTATGGAGAAGTTTAAAAATGTAAAACATGTTATAGATATTAGTCTATTTCTACCGTATGTAATTTTTTCTAAGATTTATCTAGAATATACCCATCTACATTAGAGAAAGACAAGGAAGAAAGTTGAGATAAGTACCAAAAAAGAGAATCTTGGGTCTATTCCAAGACCAAGATAAAATAAAAGATATTTCCACATAAGGATAAGTTAGAGAGGAGTTCATAAAGGTAGGTGGATGCATAGAATAGATAAGTGAGCTGTGGAGGAGTGGTTAAAGAGGAGTGAGGATTTAAATCCTATATCTATAAATTTATATATAGATATGAAATTTGTTCAATACAAAAAGAGCTATAATAAATCTTGACGAAGGCATGAATGACTATATATGATTGACTGAAGATAATAAAGAGAAGAATTTTTTTATATCTTTGGAGCATTCAATTTGGTAATATAATTTTCAATATCGATCCATTAAAAGGTCTAAGGAGTAGTTCAAACTATGTTGACAATCTATATAAGCATATTTGTACTTGAATATTATACCATTTGAATGTTGTGAATGTTCATGGATTTAAAAGATAATGATGTGTGAAATTGATACACCAAAAAGAAGATAATTTTGAAAGATATATAGGGATTGGTTGGAAGTATGGTAAATGGTTTTAGTGTATCACGTAATAGTGATTCAATTATTAATCTGGCTATGTAAGCAATTAGGCTTGTACACAAATAATTGCAATTTTAATATCATAAACATAAATTGGTCTTGTCAAGATAGATCCTCCATTTCTTTATTATTTAAGTCAAGATCTGTACAAATCTCATTTAGATAATATTTGTATGATCTTCTTTTATGTGCGTAAAATATGATATTCCATGCAGTTTATAAAAAAAAAGTTTATAGTTAGAATTATGGAACTCATCTAATTATTATTTAATCAGTGGTCACATAAATACTACTTGATTTTAGAATAAACAAAATGGTGGAATACAACCAATACTGATAGGAGTGTGATTTCAAAATTCTATCAATGGTTTGACATTGATAACTGTTGTTGTCAAAATAAAATTTCATGTAACATATGATAAAATTGACTTACAAAGATCTATTATCTTTATTTATAGCTTAAGTAAAGTTGTAGGAACATGAAATTTGCTAGGTTGATGAGAAACACATATTAGTTAGATCAATCTCCTAGAAAATGTTTATTATTATGCAACTCATTGAGACATTATAGCACCAAAGTGAAAGATACATGCACCCCTGAGAAATAATATGGGATGGAATGACTTAAAAAGGTACTTGGTTCATTAATATTATATTCAAAAAGTTATTATTTGTTTCTCTAATTCAGTCTCTCCCAACTACTAAAATCATGTAGCCTTGCAAAGATCACCTTCTCAAATTAGTGTAGGCCAAGTTCAATTTTATATCATGCTTGTCTATTTATTAAAGTATGATTTGTATAGGCATTAGGTACATGGAATATATTGCGAATTTTGTGAAATAACCAAAAATAAGTGGAGTGTCTTGTGTATTCAAGACAATCTAAAGACCATTTTGAGAAAGGTCTTTCAATACCAATTTTAGAATTCATGTTGATATAGTTTGTACTTATAATAAAGATCTAGCATGGTTTCTTATCTTTGATTGAAATCCAAGGTATGTTTCATGGTTAGATAAATACAATATAAATGGATTGAAAAAACGCTTGGATTTTGCATTAAGCAATGTTATTCTACAACCAACTTCAATTTTTCTTTGCTTTACCAATGGGATTGACCAATGCTTAGAAATTACAATTTTATGATTAGAATGAGCATGGGAATAATTAAGGAAAGTGAAATGTTTTACTCAAAGTAAAATAAATCAAGAAAACATAGGGTTTAAAAGGAGGACTTATGATTATCATCTTTGATGTTATGATCAGATTACATAACAAAAAAATACATTTGAATAATGTAAGTATGGCATCAATTTTATGGTATTAGAGCATAGGCAAAGCTCTTTAAAAGTTAATGAATTTGTATAAGGTGAATTTTTTAATGAATTTGTATATAGAAGGTTAGAGTTATTTATTTATTGTAGGTAAATTAAGAATCTTGAAAAGTTTGAGGTGATTAAGAGAAGAAGATAGTAAGAAAATAAAAATGAGAAAGTTCAGGGAGTCATCAGCCTAGTATAGCTTAAGAAATTAATAGGAGAGATTAGAGAAGCTCCAAGAGAATCTAAGGTATAAAAAGACTTAGATGTAAAATTCAAAATACCAGGGTGCAAAAGACCTGGGTGAGGCTTGGGTAAGTATCAAAAGACCAAAGAAGAGTTTTAGTTGAGATACAAGAAGAAGATAAGATAGATAGGGAAGATGGAAAGACTTTCAGGAAGGAAGTTAGTGAGGACCAACATAAATAAATAAGGGTTAGTTGATGAAAAATAAATGAGAGAGATTAGACAAAGGATAGAAGATCTACAGCTCATAGTGGAGATCCTACAAGAAAGTGAAGGTAAAGGATTGATATTTGAGATAAAGAGAAAGGTAAATTGGCCTATAAAATGTCTTATAGTAAAGAGAAAAAATATTTCTATGAGAGAGAGAGATAAATAAAAAATATTATTGTGTAAATAATTCAAGAAATAAATTGAAAATTATAGGATAAGTATATAGTTGGGAGAGAAAAAAGAGATAAAGGAAGTGGTGTTTGAAGAAAATAAAAGTCAAGGGGCTAAATAGCCTTAATTTTTTATCTAATATTCATTTTGATGTTGTGAATGTAGGTATAGATACTGATGAAGGATAATCCCACTCTAATGGCATGTAAGTTGAAAACATCAATCAAATTAAGCATGAGTAACATGATTATAAATAAATTGATTGGGAAGCAGAATTTGAGGGTGCAAAGATATGCTACCTAGAGCAGGGGAAATTCTTGAAGAGATGATTGAAAAAGAACGTCTTCAAGAGAATTAATGTCTCACTCAAGGCATGTAAATATCAATATTAGAACAAGAATAACCTAAATTTTTTCATCTAATATCATTATTGACATCAATGAAAAATTGCAAGGGGTTGATGGTACATTACAAGAAGAAGATGATGATTTCTTATGTGAACTCATAAAAGATGAAAGAGGAGGTGAGTCAGTGTGTAGATTTAACAAAAATTAAGATGAAGTTATAAAAATATTTTTAACTTCAATTGGAATAATAGATCATGATGAAATACTTGATAAAGTGCCTATGAAATTTGAGTTGCAACAGGATAAGGTGTCTCAAGATGAAGACAAACAAGTTTTTAACCAAAGCATGATAGAGTATACTGAAGAGGAGAATCTAATTTGGAACCAAAGCATGAAAGGGTCAAAATATTTGAACTAGATTGGAAATGAAGTATAAATTATGGAAGTTAAGTTAGAGTTCTTAAATATTCTAAGAAAGGAAGATGAATTAGAAATTGAAGCAACATCTCCAAGTAAGATAACAAGTGGAGAGACAACAATGTCTCAAATTTTGAAATATGATTTTGTTTTTAGTTTTTTATGTGAAGGTATGAAAAAAATTGTTGATCAAGAGATGGGGTCCTATATAATATACTTAAATGAATAATTTGAAACAAAGACTAAGCCACTTGGGCTCATACACTATGAATAACTAAAGAAGAAGAAAATCTAGAAGAACTAAAAAAGATGAAAGAAGAAGACATCTATTTTGGGTAGGAGCTCAAATAATTTACCTCCTAGAGAGTTTGATGCAAGAGCATTAGGAAGATAATTTATAAATCTTGTAAATAAACCAACTTATGATGTAAATAAGTTTTTATTAGTCTTAGAAGTGACTTAGAATATTAGGAAGCTTCATTTTTTTTGTATTGGAATGGAAGAGATAGTTCTCATATCTAAAGAGAGTGAACATTATGGAGAAGTTTTAATAATGTAAAACATGTTATAAATATTAGTCTATTTCTACCATATGTAATTTTTCCTAATACTTATCTAGAAGATACCCATCTATGTTGGAGAAAGACAAGGAAGAAAGTTGAGTTAAGTACCAAAAGAGAGAATATTGTTTCTATTCGAAGACCAAGATAAAATAAAAGCCTATTTACAAGTAGGGATAAGTTAGAGAGGAGTTAAAAAAGGTATGTGGATGCATAGAGTAGAGAAGTGAGCTATGGAGGAGTGGTTGAAGATAAGGAGTGAGGCTCTAAAGACTATATTTATAAAGTTGTAAATAGATATGAAATTTGTTCAATATGAAAAGAGTTGTAATAAATCTTGAAGAAGATGTGAAGGACTCTATATGTTTAACTAAAGATAATAAATAAAAGAACATTTTTTTATATATTTAGATCATTCAGTTTGGTAATATAATGTTCAATAACAATCGATTGAGAGGTATAAAGGGAAGATCTAATTTTTGTGGTAATCTATGTAAGTATATTTAAAATTGAATATTATACCATTGTAATGTTCATGGATTTAAAAGACAATTATGTGTGAAATTGATATAGAAAGAGAAGAGAATTCTAAAAGATATATAGGGATTGGTTAGAAATTTGGTAAATGGTTTTAATGTATCACATAATAATGATTCAATTATTGATCTGGCTATGTAAGTGATAAGGCTTATACACAAATAATTTTAGTTTTAATATCATAAAATTGAATTAGTCTTGTCAAGATAGATCCCCCATTTATTTATTGTTTAATTCAAGATCTCTATAAATCTCATTCAGATAATATTTGTATGATCTTCTTTTATATGCATAGAATATACTTTTCCATGCAATTTATAAAAAATAATAATGTTTTTAGTTAGAATTATGGAACTCGTATACTTATTATTTGATCAGTGGTCACATAATTACTACTTAATTTCAAAATAGAAAAAGGTAGAATATAGCCAATATCAATAGGATTGTGCTTACAAAATTCTATCAATGGTTTGACAATGATAGATGGTATTGTCAAAAGAAATTTTCATGTAGGATATGATAAAATTGATTTACAAAGATCTCTTATCTTTATTCACAGCTTAAGTCAAATCCCATGAACATGAAATTCACTAGGTCATTGAGAAGCACATAATAATAAGATCAAGCTCCTAGAAAATGTTTATTATTATGTACCTCATTGAGACATGATAGTATAAAAGTGTAAGATACATACATGTTTATTAAAGAATATGGGATGGAATTATTTAAAAAGGTACTTAGTTCATTAAGATTATGCTTATAAAAATATTATTTGTTTCTGTAATTTAGTCTCTCCCAACTACTAAAATCATGCATCATTGCAAACATAGCCTTCTCAAACTAGTGAAGGTAGAGTTAAATTTTTTGTCATACTCATCTATTTCTTCAAGCATCATCTATACAAATATTTGGTGCATGGAATCTATTGTAAATTTCATGAAACAACCAGTAATAAGTGGAGTGTCCTGTGTATGCAAGATAATCCAAAGACCATTGTGAGAAAGGTCTTTCAATACTAATTTTAGAATTTATGTCGATATAGTTTGTACTTATAATAAAAATCCAGCATGGTTTCTTGTCTCTAATCAAAATCCAAAGTATGTTTTGTGGTTAGATAAATTCAATATAATGGGATTGAAAACTTGTTTGGATTTATGATTAAGCAATTTTATTCTACATCCAACTTCAGTTATTCATTGCTTTACTAATTAGATTGAACAATGCTTATAAATTACAAAGTTATATTGTATGATTAGAATGAGCATGGGAATAATTGATGAAAGTGAATTTTTTTACTCAAAGTAAAAGAAGTCAAGAAAACATAGGGTTTAAAAGGAGGATTTGTGATTATCATCTTTGATGTTATGATTAGATTATGTAATAAAAAATACATTTGAATATTGTAAGTGTGCCATAATAATATCTAATTTTGGTTGATAAAAATTTGTTTTTATGCCTTATATTATATTTCATAAATATTTCCATAAATCTCAAAATCAACTAAATAAACTAGGAAATGATTTATATGGGACTCTAAACCTACTAATCATTTATGGAGCTACATGAAGGTTGTTCCTAATTTGGTATTTTAGCACTTGGAAATTTTGTATCTACATTGATGTCTCATTTTAGCCTACATGGAAAACAATTTACATCTATTATCTAAGAACTTGTTATAAAATAGAAACAATTTAGACTACAATGACTTCTAAAGAATAGACTAGATATATATCCCATATTTCAATTTAAATAAGCATTAGTTATTAAAATGATTTATGAAAGGTAAAATGATATTATTTAATTATATAAGTATACATTTTATGGTATCATTAATGCCCATGTGACCACTTATGCACCATGAACCATGTTAGTTAGGCTTGTGTATTTGTTTAGTGTAACATGCACCTTGTGCCACATAGTTCTCTATTTTTTGAAATGTGGTTGAGTAGAATGTGCATTGTAAATTATAAAATAAATTGATTTGTTTTTTATGTGGTTCTATTAATGATAAATATTGGGAAAAAAGTTTTGGTATCAGATAACAATTTTAACATGAGGATATCTATATGAGTTTTTATCTTAACTTGTTAATTCATTATTGCTTATTATTGGTAACTAAGGTTTATTACTTCCACTCCAATCTAAGATGCATCATTTTCATGTGTAGTATTACTCTTGGGGGATGAATATTACCACAACATAGCATTGGCAATCTTATTAATCTAGCTCTACTTACATAAAGGATGATATACCTGTGGCCCGAGATACTTCAAGCCATATAACATATAATTGGTGTATTATAGGAGATATTTATAGTTTTATAGGAGGTTTATAATAGGAAATTTCCATATCCATCATGGATAGAATATATATTAATCAAGGGAGAGAGGTAGAGGACCCATATATTAACACAATATAAATTGGAAGAGATAAAGAGAAGCTTATATCCGACAACCTTTGGTACTCAAATGAAGTTGAATGCAGAGTCTATCCTTGACATAGACATGAGAAGTTATAAAGAAGAGATTATGAGTTTACTTATAAGCCATCACTGGGATATTTGGTTAAAGAATCGATCTAAATCTAACCATAAAATGTTAATGGAATCCATGAGTATTTTATAACTAAGGCCTAGATATGTAGTGTTAGTATATGGTTTACTCTATATGATGGTGATTCTAATAGAAGATCCCATATGACTACTAATTTATTAAGAGGAACATGAAATATTTTGTGGGAATTTGAGGATTATAATCTCCATTTGAGGATAATTATAGAGACCATTACATTTCAAGGAGCTACATACATAAGTAGGTGGATGCATTATAAAATATCTGATATGAGAGTGCTAGAATGGCATAATATGAGTATTGCTTCCTAAACTTGTTATAGTATGTGGATCATGTGACATATGAGTCTATTCATGTGAATCATTTTATTAGAGGATTAAATGTAGACATGGATAGATAAATACACATACTCTTCTGATCAAACTCATAGGTCATAGTGGAGAAGGATTACATTACAAAATAGACTCATTGAAAGTCCTAAGGGGATTAAGATATTTTTAACATCAAGTTATAGTATCTACATGAAGATACATCACATGATACACATCCGTAAAGCTAGATACCTACTTAATTATCTCATATACTATCTCATTAGTATTAGTAGTGTATTAGGGGGAGTCATAACTTGGAGGGATAAAACACTAAGAGTAGGTATGATAGGTAGCCTATTAGATATTATTTGGGTAGAGGACTATTATATCCCATCAAGGTTAGAGTAGATCAGAGGTATGTGATACACTTTTAGATCACCATAATAATATACATGATATTTCCCATATATATTATTAGCTACCATAAGTAAAAATGCTTTGATGTCTTAGTAACAACATTAAATTGGTCATGTAAGTTAGGGCCACATGAAGTATGCAATGGTGGAAAACAAACAATAAGAGATAGAAATGATGGTCATTGAGACCACATTTATGATTAAAAAAGTATCTATTAAATTTATGTTTTATTATGGAGACTCTAGCTCAATCATATCATCCCTATTAATGGATTTTCTTAGGTTGGTGAATTTTAGACAACATGAGAGTTATGAGGTTGAGATGGTAACTAGGGATAATATCTCCATTAGATCATAGGTGAGTTTTTGTGTTATATATTTTGGTGACTTCGTAGCCATTTTTTACTTATGGATTATACCCTTGGGGACTTATGGAGTTACTTTGGGTATGGATTACCTTAATTTTTGTATAGACAAGATGGATTATCATAGTAATTTAATATAGTGTGTCAATCACTTGGTGACTAGTATGAGTAAACTTAGGGGTCAAGAGATGAATTTAAAGTGATGCTTTTAATGGTGTATATAAATTAGATAATGTATAAGGGATAAAAAATATTTACTATCATAGTGAGTGATTTTTCTTATGAAGAGACACGAAGGACTTAATTAGATGGTCATCCCATCCTTTGGGAATTTTTGGATGTATTTTTGAGTGAGATGATAGATGTCCCAAGCTATAGATATTTATTTCAAGATATATATTTTACCATGGGTTAAGCCAAAATTACATCACCACAATAGATTACCACACTTAAAATTTGTAATCTCAAGTTTTAGCTATGTGAATTATTAGAGAAGGATATTTTTTATCATGAAGACACTTATTGTCTTATTTAATCATAAGGATGGATACATTAGTCTTTGTGTTGACTATTTCCACTTAAACTATGTAATGACAAGAAACCATTACCCATTACCTAGGATCGATGACTTTTCCAACCATATATGGGGAGCTAGTGTGTTCTCTAAGATAGATCTAATGTTTGGGTGTAATTAGTTAAAAAAACATAGAAATATAGTCACAAGATTGTGCTACATATGTGATCTGAGAATTATGAGTTTAAAATGATACCATTTTATTTGAATAATAATTTGGTAGTATTAAGATCCTCATGAATAAGGTTTCCCATACCTTCATAGACCATTTTGTATTAATATTCCTTAACTACATATTGATATATTAATGCAAAGAGGAGGAATATGAGAATCACGTATAACATGTTTTAGAATTTTATACATCAACTTGGGGAAGTGTGATTTTACATAAGGAAATAGATCCATCACTAACCACATAGGTTAAGTCTTCATCACATACATAAGGCAATGGATCCATCACCATTTATGTGTCTCTTAAATCTAACTTATGAAGTTACTTTTCATATATTTTACATGATTTTGGTTGTATTTATTGATTATTTTTTCTTATGTTCACCTCCTTGATGTCCCAAATTATCCCTAAATTTAATTTAATCAAATCTTACCTCTCTTATCCCTTCTAAAATTGGTTGAATGTCCAGTTAAACTATCACATGAAATATCTTTCTTTCCTTACAAGTATCTCTTCTTCCTTAGTTTTATGGATCAAAGAATTCTATTAGAAATTAAAAATTTTGAGTCATACATATCCATAGACTACCTAATTTTAGTTTTGAAGGATTATCTGATTTGATTTTTTATCATCTACTTTTTTATATGAAAGCTTCAAGAGAAGAATCCACTAATCAATAACAAGTTCTTTACCTTTATGGATCATTCTAGTCATTGTTCTACCACTATTTTATTTAATATGGTGACCCTATTTAATTAATTTATTTTCATCCACATTTATAATATTTCTCAAGGATCATGATTGAGAAAAGAAGAGCTAGCATACCTAAGGATAACATACTCACTAGAATAATATTTTTCCTGCACTTGGTCATTACCATTGATCAAGTTGGGGGCTTTTAATTTCATTTTTTATTTATTATATTAGATTAATTAGATTTTTTGTTTATTATATTGTAATTTAAAATTTATAAATCTTAAAATAAATTTAAAATAGACTCTTCTTGACTCTTATTTACACCCAAAAATAGTTAGCTTATTTTATAAAGTTTTATTTGCATGTAAAAAGAATTCAAAGAACATAGGTTGCATCTAAAATTAGGATTGATTAATTAAATTAAGTTATTAGTTTAAATAAATTAGAATAATCCATATTCATATTTATAACAAGTGTGTTTGTGTGTGTGTGAATGTTTGCATTCACACACATGTTCATGCACTCACATGCACACAAACACAAGCACCCCCCCTTACACAAACACATGCACACCCACACAACGTACACATAAAGTAGTCATATAAAATGTCACTTTAATGCAATGAGTTTCACTTGAGATGACATTATCCTTAGCTTATCCCTAGACCTATCTTAGGCCTTTTTAATCATTTTTTGGCTTTTATGTGTGTCTAACCCATGCCCTAATCTACCAAAAGAAAAATTGATCCATAAGCTAGGCACCCAAGACCATTTTTCCTCTGTTCCATACACTTGGACAATATCACATCCCTTTGGTCTATAACACTTTGCACTATTGACAAAGGAGCAATTATATTGACCCCTTTCTCCATTTACTCCCAATAAATATATTTATGCTTCCCAAAACATATTATGTCAACCTAGACTCATTTCATATTTCATGAAGCATCAAAAATTTTATATAAGGACCTCCCTCATTAATTTATACATTATATAGAAAATAGATGACAATTTTCATGAAGAAACTTAGAAATAGTTGTGAAAATAAGGTCATTTATCCCCATTCTACTCTATTTTTTCATGCATCCATCTACAACATATAACAACTAAAATTAATATGATTCATAGTATCAATACACACTCAAATCATTCAAATTAGCACTCATATTAGCATTCACTTTCAGCTTCACTAGCACTTGGATTGGGAGAACTAAATCAAATTTTCTCCCCTTTTGAGGTATTAGTATGTAGGAAATGCTCAACACATGGGTTATTGATGTCACAACTAATGTACCCTACTAACACCACTCTAATTCTTATGTTCATAAAAAAAACCCTAGAAAGCATAGATGCTTATGGTTTCATAGAGAAATAAATCAAAAGAATGAATAGATAGTGATTTAGGACTCATTCATAGAGTCACAAGCTTCTCAAAACAAGGTGAACATCCTCTTAAAAAATCATTAATTTATCTTATCAAGGTCATTAACATAACATAGGAGGACACTAGTAGAGTACATTATTGGTAGAGGGACTATGTTACTATTTGAATATGACTCTAACACCTATTTCCTATTGACAACACCTTATGTTATAATATTTAATGTGTAAGTGGGATAATTTAGACCCTTAACATAATTTTATTTATTATTAAATAATAATTTATTATTTATTAAATGCAAAGGGAAAACCTCATGTAAATAATTAAATAAACTATTATGATTTATTATTAACCAATTATTTTAAATGGTTCTTAGGAAGGATGGACCCATTGGTTACAATGGTCACCTCCCCTCATATTTTATTATAAATAGGGTCTTACCCTTATTTTTAGTATTCATGAAATTACACTCGATAAATTTAATATTTGCATGTGGCAAATATTTACAAAGGTTCTATGAAGGCTTATGTGAATAAGTGAGAAGGGAAGGATTTATATTGGGTTGGAGAGTTTCTCAATTATTGAATATCATCTTCATGTATTTTTTACCTCTTGAAAGTTTTACCACTTTAAATTCTTGTGTACTATGCCAATTTTGTGTACTCTTTTCCATCATTTATTCATCTAGATCCAATTTATATTACCTACATATTTTATATTCTATTGATTTTGTCATGGTATCAAAGCCATAAGATGATTGGGTGATTGGCAAGAGTTTGTTGTTGGAAGATTCAAATCTTTTTCAAACAATTTTTTTATTTATCTAAGAACCATGACTAGCTTGGAAAAACTCAAAAAATTGATTTTTTAGTTAAAATTCAATTATTTTAATTCTTTCATTGTTAAAACAAATTCTGGAAGATTGGAACAAATTTAAAGATTTTTTAGTGTCTGTACAATTTTTTGGGCTCACCCAATAGTTTATAGCAGTGCCATACTTCAACTTGGGCAATTCAAAATATTAAATTCTTCATCAAAATTCCATTCTGAGGGTCTAGCTATGTTTATCAAACAAAAATATGATGGCTGCTAAATTTTCAAGGAAATCCAAGACTTGTACAAGGAGATATAAGATATTGAAATTATATAGGGGAGATATGAAGCTACATTCATGTTTTTCAATTCATATAGTTTTGAAAAAGTATTTAAAAAATAAACCATTTATGATTTTTTTTCAAACCCTAGGTCCCACCTTTGAAAAAAGAAAGAATTACTAAAAAGTTATTTTTTTTATTAAAAAAATCACTTATATTATTTACACACGCGCGCGCGCGCAGGTGTGTGTGTGTGTGTGTGTGTGTGTGTGTGTGTGTGTGTGTGTGTGTGTGTGTGTAAATAATATAAGTGAATTTTTTTTTTAAAAAATAGCTTTTTAGTAATTCTTTCTTTTTTCAAAGGTGGGACCTAGGGTTTGAAATAAAAATAAATAGCTTTTATATATATATATATATATAAGGTCTAAATATAGATTAGTGAATGTATTTTTTTTAAAGAGTTGGTGGTCTATATTTTTGCTAGATCTTATAACTAGGAGGTCCCAAGTCTAAAACCCCCTTATTCAATATTTTTTTACTTGGTCAAAACATTTTTCAAATTTAGTTTTAATTTTAAATCCATTTTTTAGTTCATGTGCCAATTTCGTTAAACCCTTGACTTGTCATCTAGTTCTTCAAGTTTTGACCTAGTAAATAATATTTTCACAAACATAGTCATGTAACCAGTCAATATCTAGGTTTTAGCACATTTTGGATGCATTAGAGTGGTCTTTTTCTTTTTTTTTAATCCTCCTATTGAAATGTTTACACCTTTTTTAATAATAGTGTTTAAGTGGTCATTTTGAGTGAGACTCTTTTGACACCTATATTAGTGCAACTTTATTTCAATTTTTTGCATTTTTTGGAATATATTTTATCTAATTAAGTATATTTTCATGTGTAATTCACATTATTTTTAAAATAATTCAAAAATACATTTAATTTAATTTCTTTTTAGGTATTTGTTTAAAATGGAAGATATGGCTTTGCCTCATTTTTCCTTAGATAAATCTCAAATTCTTAATGAAAATTACTATAATACTTATAAAATTCATGTTAAAACTAAATTTATGTCCTGAATTATATGGAATGTTGTCATTGGGACTAAAAAATCCCCTTCTAAATGACATGTGATCCCTGAGCTTACAAAGACATTTCAATAGAAAACACAAAAAGCTATGTCCATTATCTTGCAGAGTGTTAAAGATGAATTCCTTCTCCACATTGGTATTATAAGTCTCTTATAAATGAATTCAAACTCATAAAATCCATGCATGATGGCACTCATCTCTCAAATATTATTAAGTTAATCCTTGAATTGTTAACTACACCTATGAAACATGATGAGAAAATTGTGAGTTTTGTTTATAAAATTAAAAAAATAAAAGATAAATTAGATGGATGTAATTATAAGTTTACTAAATATAAATTGCTTTACTTTATCATTTAATTAAATATTCATGAAAAATTCAAAAAAATTATTTCAATTTTGATTTCTAAGTATGAAACTAAGCAAGATATCCCTCATATTACCGCTTTGTCTGCTCTCCTAATTCAAGAAGATAAAGTTATGACCAATTTTGATTGTAAATATAATTCCACTTAGGTAATTATCATTTTAAATAATGTTTCTAATAAAACTAAAAACCATAAATCTAACACTAATTTTGCTAAAAGCAAATATGATAATAAGAAATTTGGTAATAAGATTCATACACCTAAGTTTAATGGAAATTGAAATTTGTGTGGTAAATTTGGTCATAGAAGGAATTTTTTTAATAAAAACAAGGATATAAATAAAAATCAAACATATTAAAAAAAAGGAATAAATTTAATCAAAACAAGTAAAAAAATCAAAACCCTAATCAGAACAACAATAAAGATTCAAATGTTATTACTTTGTATGTTATTTTCTTTACTTCAATTGAAAATGAGTGGATTTTAGATAGAGTTAAATAAAAACACATGAATTTATTATCTAATATTATGTGTGATTCTAGATACATCTCTGAAATAATTTACTTATGAGATAATTCTTTTTTAGAAGCAACTAAATAGGGGAAAACAATGTTTTCAAATGTTTCTATAAATGATGTTTTCTATGTACCCTATATTAAAAAGAATTATTTGTATTTTTATCAACTTAAAAATGATAATTTAAATGTAACATTACATAAATATATCTAGTCCATCATAAATTAATTTGGTTCCTTGATTGTTGAAGGTGTTCAAAAGAATAGTTTGTATATCTTTTTTCTTTTTTCTACATGTTTTCTTTCATCACATAGAATGAATCTCAATTATGGCATAAAATATTAGGACATGTTAATTTCATAATATTACATGATATGTATACAAATATTATTTTTGTTGAAATTTCTTCTATCCCTTCTCATCATGAAACTTGTCAGGGTTGCTTATGTGCTAAGCAACATACTAATCCTTTTCATAAGAATCATGATGTGGATTCCTCAAATCCTTTAGAATTGATTCATAATGATGTTATATGACTTCTTAAATTCACATATCATAATGTTTATGTGTATTTTATTACTTTTATTTATGATTACACTAGAATGATATGGTATTTTTTCATTAAAAATAATTTTGATGTGTTATATAAATTCAAGGAATTTAAAACTAGTGTTGAAAATGCATCTAATTTTTTATTAAGAGATTATGAAATGATGATGGTGTTGAATATGTTATTAAAAATTTGGGTTCTTTTTCCATTAGTTTTTATATTCAAATAAAATTAATAACTTCCTATTCCCCTTAGTAAAATGGTATTACTAAAAGGAAAAACTTCACCATCATAAAAATAGCTAGAACAATGTTGTAGTCTTCTAATGTTTGGCTTCAGTATTCATATTCTAAATATATTCCCTACCAAAGACTTAAATATTTATACCCCTTTAGAAATGTGGACTAAAAATAAACCTATTGTATCTCATCTTAAGATATTCGGTAGTCTTACTTATATCTTTATTTTTAAAGTTAAAAGAAAGAAGCTCGATCACACTTCTTATTCTTACATTTTTTTAGGTTATAAAGGAAATACAAAATAATTATGAGTGTATTATACTTTTGAATATTATATCATTGAGAATAGGAATGTTCTTATTCTTTAAAAATATTTTTGTGAGCCTTTTATTGATCCTCTTTTCATGTTGATGAACTTGACTCTCATTTTTCTCTTTGTGATGAAATGGATGCCCTTGAGGAAGTTGATCTAGTTTTGGAAAACTTAGAGTCTGAGGAATGCCCTAAGTTTCATGTTCAATCTAAAATACCTTAATGGGTATAATCCTTAATTTAATATTATAATGTTGAAAATATTAATAAATTAATTATAAGTAAACATTATTATCATGCATTAATTACTATATATGAATTTGAACATCAATCATTTGAGGAAGCCACTCAAGATGATAGATGAAATGTTGTTATGTAAGTTGAATATATTGCCTTAATAAAAATTTAGACTTGGGACCTTGTCCCTCCCCTACCTAAAATGCATATTTTTAGTTGTAGGTGGTTTTATAATATCAAATATAATTCAATTGGTAAAATTGATAAGTTTAAAGCTAGATTAGTTGCTCATGGGTTTACTCAAAAACCCAAGATTTACTATGTTGAAACCTTTGCTCCTATAACAAAAATGAGTATTATATATTTTTTATTGCTCTTGTAACCCAAAAAAATTGAGTTATCCATCGAATGGATTTAAATAATGTATTTTTAAATGGTGATTTATTATAAAAAATCTACAAGACTCAACCTAAAGTTTTCACTGATTTCAATAGAGAACTTTATATATGCAAGTTAAAAAAATATTTGTATGGTTTAAAACAAGCATAATGAGCTTTTTATTCTAAAATTACTTCTTTTTTAAAATAATTAGGTTTTGCTAACTTATATTTAGATAATAATGTCTTTGTTAAAGTTGAGAATGGTCGTTTGATTCTAATTATGTTATATGTTGATGATTTATTGATTATTGGTAGTCTATTTAGTTTAATTCATAAATATAAAGTTAAAATATGTAAAATGTTTGAAATTATTGATTTAGGAATTCTACATTATTTTTAAGGAATAACTATATTTTGGTATAAAAAATTAATTGTTGTATCACAATCTCAATATGCACATAATCTTCTTGTTAAGTTTAACATGCTTGATTGTAAATATAACACTACACCTATTAAATTTGGTGTTAAACTTGATCCTAAACCTACATGTGAAAAAATTAACCCTACTTTATATAGATAGCTTGTTGGTAGTTTTATATATCTAACCATTACTAGGCTAGATATTTCATATGCTATTGGTGTTGTTTCTAGATTTTTGCAATATCCATATTTAGATCATTGAAAATTCACTAAATGAATTATTAGTTATATCAAAATAATAAATTATTTTATTTTATTTTATTCTTCCATTAATAATTGTAAATTATAGGTTTATTGTGATGCTAAACATGTTGGTGATATTATAGATCAAAAATCTACTTATGGATATGAGTTTAAGTTTAGGCCAAGTACTATCAATTGGAGCATCAAGAAGCAACCTACTATCTCTATCTCTTATACTAAAGTAAAGTAAAAAAGTGTTATAGAAGCTTTCAAAGAATCGATGTGGCTAAAAAGGTTTTTTGGAGAGCTTCATTTGGATGTGGCTCATAATACCATCATTCATTGTGATAACCAAAGTTGTATATTTCTAACAAAAAATATAATGCAGTACCAAAGAACTAAACATATTGGATTTCATGTGCATTTTATATGAGAGAAAGTCCTCAATGATGATATTGATCTATAGTTCTATCCTATAGATGAACAAGTGGTATATATCTTTACAAAACCAGTTGGTGATACCAATTTTGATTAGTTTCACATAGTGCTAAGCCTCTCAAATTTGTAATTGATGGGGAGTGGGCATGGTAATTCCACTTATTAATCACCATGTATTTCCTCTTCTTATCTATATGTATTTTCATTGTAAAGCATTATAAACTTCATGTTGTAGTTATGTGATTTATTTAAACTTTGTGTGGAAGTTTTAATTTTGCACCCCAATACATAACATCATACTTTTTAATGGAGGTAATTATTTTATAAAATGATCCAAATGTGCTTAGATGATTATTCATTAGAAACTGTGAGATGTAGTCTCATGATCATTCTAGCCTAGACTTACTTTATATTAGTTTATAGATTATAATTCTTTTTGTTTCAAAAGGTGATGTTTGGTATGATGAAGGTTTTTAAATCCTTCAATTGTGTACATAATATAATTATTATATTAAGGTGACTATGACATTTATCTCCACTTAGCATTAAGGGGGAGTGTTAGAACATTTAATGTCTAAGTGGGCTAATTTAGACCCTTAGCATACTTTGGGTTACTATTAAATAATAATTATTTATTGTTTATTAAACACAAGATGAAAACCTCATGTAAATAAATAATAAAATATTATGATTTATTATTAACTAATTAATTTAAATTATTCTCAAGAAGGATGGACCTATTAGTTACAACAATCATCTCCCCTCACATTTTATCATAAATAGGGTCTTAACCCGATTATACTATTCATGGAAATACACTTGGTGAATTTAATATTTGTACATGGAAAATATTTATAAAGGTTATATGAAGGCTTATGTGAATAAGTGAGAAGGGAAGGATTTGTATTGGGGTGCATAGTTTCTCAATTATTGATTATCATCTTTGTGGGTTTATTACCTCTTGAATGTTTTCACACTTTGAATTCTTGTGTACTATGTCAGTTATGTGTACTCTTTTAAATCTTTTATTCATATAGATCCAATATATATTGCATATATATTTTATATTCTATTGATTTTATCACCCTAAACTATTCTTGCACCAATTTTTAGCAGCCAACTTGTCTGTCTCAATCATTATTGAAACTAAGTTATTCTTTTCTAATTCTTTTATATTTTTAGGCTAAGAAAATAAAATAATTGTTGTAAAAATAAATGGACAATGATATTTATATATTTATTCCTTGATTTACATACTCAATATTCTATCTACTTAGGGTTTTACATTCCATAATTCCCAAAATAGCTAAATAATTTGGTGACCCTGACTTGCTTTGAATAGTGCAAAAACCTTAGCCATAGTGTAGGGTTTGTATCCTTATTTATCCTTTTTTTGTGGTAGGAATTTCAAATTTACTATATATATTTTTTTAGGAACACTCTTTAATTTTGTTTACTATATACCATCTCTAAAAGTTATATCTCTTTCTTTAAGAATAAGTTCTAAGCTTAGTGGAAATCCTATTTATCATACCCATACTCCTTATGTTTGAGCTTATAAAATGGATACAAGACTAGTTACACTCCTCATAATTGATCATTCCTATATTTATTAGGTGGAATTTAATGATAATGCATCGTAACATCAGAAATATAATCAATATCTTAATGATACATAAGAGGGAACTCAATACACACTCCCCCCTCCATGATGATAATATTATAATAAATAAGGATGATATATTATAAATTTTCATAAATAGATTTTAGTAACAACCCCATGATCATGTAAAAAAAATTTAAGTTGTATTGGAAATAAAGAACACATCACTTGGTCAATCCTCTAATCCCACATATGTTAATATTATTACACCTACTATAGGGGTAATTTATATTCTAAAACCTAGTATAACTCAACAATCCTCACTAATGGAAACACCTCCTATGGTTAGTACACATTCCTCATCTATGGATGTAAAATACCTTATACATAAGGTCCATTATCTATAGGCCAAGGTGTTACATCTTTATCGAGGTGCCACTAGAACATCTCATGCCTTAGACTCTCATGTGCTCATACATACACCATTGACATAAAATATAACAACTCCTTTTCCATCTATATTTTTAGAACCCAAGATTAATTTTTATGATGGTAAGGATGACCCAGGGCATCATCTACATGTTTTTTAAATAACATGTTTGGACTATGTGTCTAATAATTGGCTCCTAACTAAGTTGTTCCCTCATAGTTTAAAGGACTATACAATACAATTATTCTATGATTTACCTATTTAATCTAATTTATTACCATAATTACATGAATCCATATTATTCAAAAGTTTTTCATAATTTATAGATTTATTCCATAGATTAAAGGAATGGGAAGTTAAACTTCTCTCCATGGGCAAGTTAACATACACAACTAGGTCAGATTCCACAAATAAAAGCTCAAATAAGCTCCCATATATGGTGAAGCCTAATGAAAACAATAATAATTAAAAGACAATAGTTAATGCAGCCTTATATCCAATTCCTCACTTAATTTAATTAGCTCCTTTAAGGATACCTTTTACGAATCTTCCTAAATCATTAGCTCATGTAATCCAATAACTTTTAGAATGTAATGTCATATATGTCACTCCCATCAAAGAGGTTGATACGACTAGGCCTCTTCCAAATAATTATTATTCCAATGCATTTTCTAATTATTAGAGGGAACTAAGACATACTACAAATAGATGCATCAACTTACAACATAATATAGAAGATTTGATAGATGTTACATCATTGATGTGAACACCCCTATATAAATACCCAAAGCAAAACCAAGTGAAGCAAAAACAATGAAAATATTTTCTAATCCATTTCCAAATTATATAGCTAATGAGATAATAGTCACTTTAGTGGTTCATTATACTTATCCGACAAATCCACCACCAATATCTTATCATACTCTTATGATGGATACACACACCCTAAATAATATCATTGGTGTGTATCATACTATATTGATAATTAGGCCTTTATCAATTTCTTAGAATAGGAGATCATTGAAGATGAAATAGATTTATATGCACTCTGTGTACAAGCTTGCATTGATCACCATAGTATTTAGAGTGTCATGGTTGAAAATTAGTCAAGCATCAATATATGTAATAATACACCTCTAAATCACTTGGTATATTTAGAAAAGGATATTTCTCAAACATATACAATTATTCATGGCTTTAGTTTCCATGCATAGAGTTCCATTAGGGGATTTTCCTTCCATTATAGGTTGGGCCCATAAATATGGCCACCAAATTCATTGTTGTACTGAGTGATAAAACACTTGATATGTTATTAGGTAGGCCTTGGATACAATAAATTCAAGCCATAACCTCCACCATGCATATATTTCATAAGTATATACATACTAATTAGGTTTTTATGATTGATAGACTTCCATATGAATATCCTTTAACTTTTCCATATCTAGTTACATAGTGATCATCATTAATAACTTTAAACATAGCTTCTAGTACCACACCTCAAATACCATTTGAGCCACCAATGAAAGTGAGGTATACTTATAAAACAATTCCATGTATGCATACTCTCCCACAAAGACATTTATTAGAGATACCCTTATGTCAAAGACATGTTGTGGATTCTAGAGAACCTCTCTCCATCCCATTCCTATCTAGATCAATTTTATAACATAGAGTTTCCATTCCAGTTATAACATATTAAACCATATGGGTCCCTAAGAGCCCCATAGTTCACGTTCCAATTCAATTAGCTCCATAGATTCATAGCTACACTCCAAATGTAGTTTCAATTATATATTATATAGTACATTCAACTCTTAGATCTCATATACTTCCAAATTTATTTAATTTAGGTCACCTTGATTGAGTCTCTTTCAAGACTTATTGATTGATTTTCTCTCTTGTTACTTATACATAGTTTCCTTTACCTTGATCCTTGTATATAATTACATTTTCATGTTTCTTGTACATAGATTATACTAAAAAAAACACAAATAAAATATAATCTACGCAAAAATACAAAAACATTCAAATATTACTGAAGTAAATACAAATTTTAGATTGTATGCATTTTCATCTTTACATTCCTTCTATTTTCCAAGCACTACATATGTTACCTATGTTAGTGTAGTCATTTTTAACATGCATACATGCTTCACTTATTCCTTTTAAGTGTTTTTAGATTGTTACAGAAATTTGGTCCTCTACACAGTTCTAAATTTACTACTATTTTCTCATTGGAGCCACATACACATAGACACAGTCAACCCATTAGGGGAAACATAATAAATAGATTTTGATTTTATAGGTTATATCTTTTTACACTCCATATCATAGAATTAACATTGATTATATCTTGATATTGATCATTCTATACTACACTATTTTATTACCAATTACTACTATAGACTTAGCTTATGTACATCTTTGATCTTATATGGATTTTTACCATATGATAATGCATACCTTCATTTATAGATTGATTATTTTATATTTGATTGTGTCTCTTTGATTATACATCTACTTGAGGGAATTTTAATATGCCATTGTTCTATGTCTCTAAGATAATTCCCTTCATTATGTGTATGCTTTGGACATGTGCCCATGTCCTTATGTGTGCTTATTAATTATGTATATGGAAATTTTAAATTGTAATTCCATGTGGATATAAACCAACCTTGTATGCTCTTTACGTATGCAAATATTTGAACGTGTCCTTATATGCATTTATTTCTCAAACTTAGTGATATGTGCCCATGTACATTGTATTGTGGCCCCTTGGCCTACTTTGTGTGTCTCATATGTTTATAAGTATGATTTAATATATGGGTCATGTCCATGACACTTATCTCTTGATTTTTGATTTCACATTTAGTTTATGTTTCCAAGAGGGACCTCATGCATATCCCATTCCTTCATGGGTGCCTTGATAGACACCATGTACTATCCTCCCAAGTAGTTTAATTAGATTATATTAAGATTTGTTGTTCACATATATGATTACATTTTTATATATATCTTGACAACCTTGTGAATGTTAGATCTAACATACATTGTACATTGTTAATTATTCTCAAACTCTCTTACATTTTGATGTCATGTATACACATTATATTGGTTTAACACATAGATATCATACATTTTCAGTATAACACACATGATTTATAGAGTTTATTTTGTGTGAAATTATTTCATATGTTAAAAAAATACCCTCAAAGGATAGGGAATTATGTCATAGACATTAGGCCATCCTATTACACCAAAAAAATAGTTTTCAGCATACATACATAAACTATAGAACTCAAACTCAAGAAAATATAGTGAAATATAATCACATTGACACTGGTCTAATTTTTTTTAGAAACAACACATATAGTTAATAGCATAGTACAATGGTCTATAATACAGTGAAATATTGGTAAATAGGGCTGCACTATTGTCTAGTAACCTAAAAAATAGATAATTCTACAATTGTTAGAAATGTATAGTACATATAATTCAAATTTAAACACTGTTAATAATAGATTATCATATATGCTCATTATATACTCATATTTTACATAGAATTATAGAGGTTTTATTTGATTGGGGGTATCACTCCAAAGTGATCACTCCCATTTTAGTTTTTGATATGCACAAAAATAGATTAATATACCTCAAGTAGAATCCATATAAAAAAATCTCATAATTAATGGCATGCATGCAACACATTATTTCCATTGTCTCAAATTTTTACCATTTATATTATATATAATGATAACACCATGTAATTCACCAAATTGTATACTCTAAACACCATATGCACCATTTGTATACAAGGTTTACACTAGATTGATGCGTCATTTTATCTTTAATAAT
>JARHVA010004627.1:1407500-1442500 GCA_037957365.1 Torreya grandis
ATCTAACTTGGTGCTATAATGGTGAATTATGAGTAATAGGAGTGTTATGAAATCAACCAGTGGGCTAGTTCTAGCTAGGCATACATCCATATGATAGCTAATACAAGATTTAAAATAAGGAACATGGAAGGTAACTAAAAATAATTCAAAGAGGCTCTTTCCATTACTCCTTCAATATTAAAGCCAATTAGAACTATTTTTGTTCCAAATGTTCCAATAGATCCAAGGAATCAAGACTAGGGGAATACCTTTGTTCCCCAAAACTCACAAATTTAATGTATAGTTATGGCTCCCAAAGCACAACCAAAGGTTGGTTGTTCACCCATAAAAATTGTGGAAAAAATGAATAATCCCAATGTTAGTGTGCCAATGTGGGATATGCTTTCCATGCCTGGCTAGGTGGATATTCTTCAAAAAGGTTTGTTTGAGATTAATGTTGCACCAATTATAGACAAACCATCAAGCAAGGTGAATGAGGTTCTCACCAATTCAACTAAAGGACAAAATAAATGAAAATCAAGTGAGGTGGTCAAACCTCCTCCATTCTACATCTTAATAATCATTGGTGACTCTCTAGTGTATAATTACTTAGTATACAGTGGCATTACTACCTCAGTAATGCCAAGATCTATAACATATGAGCTTTGTATAAAGTATGAGAAAAAATCTAAGGGATTGTTATAACTTGATGGTTCTTTCACTAAGGCATCTCATATCATCAAGGACCTAAAATTAACCCTACATGCTTGTCTTAGTGTTTGAATGGTTCAAGATGTATTGATCCTTGAGTTGCCTTCATGTTTAGTCATATGCCTATCCAAAGAATTCACAACAAATATTAGATGTTATCTTAAAGTAGAATTGTCATACATGACATTTAGGACAAGATAAGGCTGAACCCATTGCACATTTCCACATAGATCCTTATGGGCTAGACAACATAAACCTCAATTACACCATCCTTGATGAATATGAGCATCTAGTTGGTTAAGAATTAAACACTCACCTTGAGGAGATACTAAACATGTTCTTGGATGATTTATGGAATTAAAATTAATAATTTTATCCCTTAGAAGTATATGAATAAAGATACATGGGTGTTTACTATTTGCATGAAGAGAATTAGTCCATGCCATCCTTCATTGGATAAAAAGAAGATCTTAGTGGCTTATGGAAATTATTTTTTGATGGTTAAAGGAGAAATAATGAAGTGGGTGTAGGTGAAATTCTAGTGTCCCACTCCAATAACAAGTATTTATCTTCTTACAAGTTCCAATTCAGTTCCTCTTTTAATGCAACAAAATATGAAGGTCTCATCCATGTCCTTTAATGGGATATTAAGAGAGGAATCAAGTAGTTACAAGTTTATGGGGACAATGAGTTAATATTAGACTAGGTTAGAATCCAAAATATCACAAAGAATTCCTTTTTTAAGTCCTATAAACATATAGTGTGGGACCAAATCGAGTATTTTGTGGTTTTTAACATCTAAGCCATACCAAAAAACTTGAACCAATATGCTGATAGGTTGGCCACTGTGGGAGCTCAATTTGATATCCCTAATGATTTAAAAAAGACCAAGGTGTGGACATATGTCAAAGTGGTGGTGATGCCATCAGTGCCAAACAATGAATCTCATTGGTAAATCTATTAAAATGATAATTAAATTGCATGTTTCTTGTAGTAGGAAGTAGAATTCTCCTCAATGAACCAAGAAAAATTTTAACATCAATATGAAGATCAAATAGTTTAATTAAGATCCAATAAGATTCCTAAATGGATTTTCACCATTGAAGGTCTTTTCCATGAGATTTATCTTATGAGAAAAGATAAGTCAATAATGTCAAACAATAAGAGAACTATGAAAGAGTCCTTATCTTTAAACACAAGCTCCTCAATCTTGGAAAGGTAAGCACTAAAGTTGAGAGGCATACTTTCATAGAAATTTGTAAATAATATGCAAACATATTTTATTGAGAATATAGTGACTTGAGAGGATTTGATCCTAAATTGGCCCAACACACTATAGACTAGAGGCTAATGCCAAGCCTATCAGGTAAAAGTAGAGGCCAATAAACCTAAATATAGAAGAGCTTCTAAGGAAAGAATTGACCAAGTTGATTGAATCCAAGATCATCTTTCGCATTAATCACTCCTCATGGGTAGAAAATCTGGTACATATGAGGAAGAAGAGTAGGGAGATCAGATTTTATGTTTAATTTAGTGATCTAAATAGGGTATCTTTGAAGGATCACTATCCTTTTCCATCCATGGATCAGCTCCTTTAGATAATTACTAGTTCAGAATGCTTCTCCCTCTTGGATGGATATTTAGGTTAAAATCAAGTACTAGTGAGAGAAGATGATCAATATAATTCTTCATTCACCACAAATTAGGGAACATATGCTTACCATAAGGTGCCTTTTAGATTATCAAATTCTAGGGTATCTTTACAAAGAGCCATAGACATGGATTTCCAAGGGTTATTGAATCAAATGATTTTGATTTACTTGGATGGCATCACAATTTTATCCAATATATCCAATGATCACATGGACCATTTATGGATGATTTTTAAAAGATAGAGAGTATGGGATCTATTTAAATCCCAAAAAATGTGTGTTTTTCATCCATAAAGGCAATTTTTTGGGTCACATTATCTTGACATATGGATTATCCATTGACCCTAATAGAATAAGTGATATTTTAGCACTATCTCTACCTAAGAAAAAGAAAGGAATCTAGAGCTTCCTTGGGAAAATAAACTTTATGATAAGGTTTATACTTGGTTTTATAAACCTAGTCAAACTCATCACTATCATGCTGAAAAAGAGCCAAGTGTTTTCATAGTCAAATGAAGGTAAGGTAGTATTTGAGGTAATCAAGTAGGCCATTGTCCAGGAAACCTTGTTCATAAATATTGAATTCTCAAATGATTTTATATTGTAGACATTTTCTAATATTGATAACATATCAACTATGTTGATGCAAAAGAATGGTGAAGGACTTGAGTAGCCAATTGCCTTTTTTAGTCAAGGACTAAAGGGATATGAGATAAGGTATACCTTCATATAAAAGTGGTTTATTTCATCTCTAAGGAACATAAATAAGTTTATACCAATGATCTCTAACAAAAAAATTTATCTTATAGTGTCTCATACTTGAGTGAGGGACTTTCTACTCAATAAGGATTTGAATGAGAAAAGAGTAGGGTAGATTACCAAGGTCATGGAGTATGATGTGGAGATCAAAGTCACAAAGATGGTAAGAGGAAAAGGATTTTACGATCATATTGTGTATGACCTTCAAGAAGACAAATAGGTTGTTTTGGTGACATAAGACAACTCATAATTAGATGCACCTTCACTTCAAAATAGTTAGCTCCAAGATATGACCCATTTTTTGATGATAGGAGAATGCCCTCGAGGTTTGGATAGAGAAAAATAAGGTATTTTAGGATTTATTATATACCTTATAAATTAGTGGATGGTGTTATTTTTAGAAGGGACATTAATGGAGTACACCTTAGGTGCATAGATGATGACCAAGTGGCAAATCTTTTTGAATACTCCTGAGGATTATCAAGAGGACCATGGAGGAAAATCAGAGAATATGGCATAAAAATCTAAGGATAGCTTTATGGGATAATAGAGTGACTCCAAAATATACCATTGGTAACTATCCATAAGTCCTTGTACATGGAAGGGATGCTAAATTTCCCATATGTCTTGAATTTCATGCCTTGGAGTTAACACATTAGATGGATTTGATGGAGAGTGGACCTATGGAAATGAGGATGGAAGACTTCATAGAGATTGAAGAAATGAAGGACCTTGAAATGAAGACATTAAAGTCACATAAATATCAAGTCAACAAATCCTTTGATAAGAGAGATATAATAAGGCAATTCAAAGAAGGGGACTTAGTCCTCAAATGGGACTCAAATAAGGCCAAGATAGACAACCATACCAAGTTTCATATCTTTTGAAGTGGTCCTTATTTTATCCATAGATGCAAGGTACATAATGCTTTTAAGATTTCTCAAATGTATGGTGAGGTATACACATCTAAATCAATGTCATTCATTCAAATCCCTCTTGTTATAAGATTTTACATCCTTTATAGTATATTGTATATATTAGGGTAACTTTTCATGCTTTCCTCTAAGTGCCTTATGCACATTTCTTATTTTTTCTATGTTTCCCTTACATAAGTGCCTTAGGCATAGTGTTTATTTTTTATAATTTTGTCCATGTTGCTTTAATAGAGGTTCTAGATAGGGATAGCCTTGTATTATTTTATATCATCTGGGAGAAAGATTCAAATCTGTATTACCAATGGACCAAATCAAGGCAACTAGTCCCTTGAATATTAGGCATGTAACCCCAAGATGTCAGGAAAAATGTTGGCCAAATTTTGGCATACATACAAAACTTATTTGGAGGGGTCCATGGTATGAAGAGATGAGAAAGTCCTGGTCAACCAAAGTTCTTGTAGAGTAAAAGATCCATGATGGAGAACAAAACCACATTACTTGCAAAGATTTTGAAACACTTTAAGAAATATTAAAGTGTATTATGATTGATCCTTGAAAAATAGGTCTAAAATTATAAAAATAAAAATCCAATTAGGTTTCATGGTGTCCAAGCAGTTAGAGGTCAAAGGCAAGTAGCACAAGTCTAAATGAACCAAACCATCAACAAGACATCATGCAAAAATGGACTACTTAGTTTACTTATGTATTTTATAAGTTCACTTAAAAATAATCTCAGGTTATAAAAGTCACATAGAAATGATGCCTTTAATGCCAAGATCATTCTCTACAAATTTCATGTCTCGATGAGTTTTCTATCTCGAGATATAAGCCTTCAAATTAGAATAAGTAGTTGAAGATGGTTACACTAACATAAAATGTAAGCTATGTAAAATAATTGTTGGGGTTCAAAATAGAGATAAGCATGTGAATGTCAATGATGGTCATATGAACATCAAGTGACAAGTGCACAGATGTCAAATTCAAGTCATAGTAAATAACCATTAGTGTTCAAAAACCCTAAGTTATTTGTGTAGACATCAAAGACATTTATGTGGATGTCAAATATGGGCATGTAGATGTCAAATTTTGGACTCATGAATTAGTTGTTTTAGTAAAAATGGTGGGCCCAAATAAGACAAATGGTTACATTCAATTTTACATAAAATATATATGACATGTGATCAAGTTAAAGAGTAAAAAGGGTCCCTAAAACTAGATTTAAAGGAATGCATATGATCTTACCAAAAGGGTTAAATGGTGTGATATGGGTTAAAAGGTTAATAATCTAAGTTGATAATCAACAACCAATGAGTGAAGGTGAGCCCCAATATATTTATGATGAAGGTTGGTGAAGCATTTTTCAACCCAAGTAAAGAAAATACAGAGGAACCAAGCTCAAATAAGATATATGATGAACCAGGATACATACACTAAGGCCAAACATCACCAGTAGAACTCTATGGAGACAAAAAAGGTATTTAAACATAATATAAATCAAGGGTCAATAACGTGTTGTCTACTAGAGACCATATCACTTGCAGAGATTCATCGATATAAAGACTATAGGAAAACCAATAAAGGAGATTGGTTCTTATCTATAGTAGACCCATGATCATATAATAAGTAGGGTTATATATGAATGGTATTGGAGAGGTGTCTCATATTTTTACATGGTCTCAACTCCAACAAATAGTTGTTAAGAGTACTCTTGGGCATGGCTCTATCAGGTACATAGATATAAGGACCTTTCCCTCATAATGAATAAATTAGAGATGACATGGAAGATCATAGCAAAGAGATCTAGGGATTAGAGTATCAAAATGGAGAACTTAATGTTATTTAGAGGATTTGAGGATCTTCCCTCTTAGCAAGGATCATGACTTATCAACTAAAAAATAAACCCTTATCTTTTAGTACATTTCTCAGCCAATGAGAAGAACTTAAATATTTTGGGATAGATGAAGGATTAGTCTTGATTGGATAAAAGATAGTTTAGAATTAAAGAAATGTGGTGGTAGTTCATTAACTATTTTATGTACTCGTGATCCCTTTCCCTCTCTCCTTTTTCTCCTATATCTCTTATTATTTCCCATTAACAAGCTCTCTCTCAGATTTTTTGATGGACACTCTGTCACTTTTTATAGAAAGTTCTCTATCAATTTTGTAAGAGTAGAGACTCTCATTTGATAAGGCTAGACCCTATAAAAACCTGAATGAAAGACCTCTTGAAGTAATAAGACTTTTTTTTACCTATATCTTACTTTCGTAACTATGTTTAGTAAACTTGTGCATGATAACATTGTGAAGGAGAATCTTCCATGCCATTGTCCTTCTTTATTGATTATTTTAGGGTGATTTATAGTTGAATGAAGGTATGAATTTATGTTATATATGATATTAATGCAATTTTTGTGTGAGTCTTAGAACTCCTCCTAGATTCATTCATTTTTCCCTAAACCTAGTATATGAAACACTTATGCAATTAGCTAGATTATGAGATTGTGTGAGCTAGTACTATCTTATGCTTCTTCAATGTATAATTTATGTTTATGTGAATTTTCACTTAATTTGGTGCATCACCTTTATTATCCTTTCCCCTTATTTTAACTATTTTATTTGGCAATCAATAGTTTATATTAGTTTACTAAAAGTCTAATTGATACACCTAGGGAGCTAGCCCATAACCCATAGGTTCACCTCCATCACAGGTTACCAACAGCCTAGAGGTGTTCTCATTTTGTATACAAGAGTGAGAGATCCTAAAAATATTTTGTACAATGGTAAAATTATGTGCTATAATATTATCATTTCACCAATTCCTTTTAAATCAAATATATTAACATAATTGATTCAAAATTGACACTTCAACCAAAATTTGAACACCCAGTCAACTATACCTAGTTGGGTTAAAAATTCATAATTAAATCTAGTTAAAGTATAATTTTTTATTCATATTCATGTTTAATAAAATAATAAAAACACATAGATAAATACCCAACTTGGGTCTTGTTTAATAAAACAACAACAACACACAACTATATGCCCAATTCGGGTATTGTTCATAACAACAAAAATGCAATCATATGTGAGTATATGTAATGTTCATAATGAATAACTAAAATATTTCATGAATTATTTAATAGTTTACTATTATATATACTAGCATAAAACCAAATTCATACCCTACAGTGTCATTCTTGATCCACTCATACTAAGGTTACACAAAGTGACTACACAGAAAGTTCTCAAATCCACATATATACAATTATGAATAATAAAAGATTTCATAACCTACATTTAGAGTTTATAGTATAATTTATACCCTATATGAATAATTTCATTTGAATCTATATCCAAATAAAACCAATTGAAGCCATACTCTCCAATTTTCCCAAATAAATAACTTCATCTTTTAAATGACAAATAGTTACCCATTAAAGTCTGACTATAAGCTACATGCATATATATATATATATATATATATATATGTATGTATGTATATGTATATATATATATATATATGTATATATATATATATATATACATATATATATATATGTATATATATGTATATGTGTATATATACATACATATACATTTATATATATATGTATATATATATGTATGTATATATATACATATATATATATATATAATATGTAAGTATATATATGTATATGTATGTATGTATATATATATATATATATATATATGTATATGTATGTATGTATATATGTATATGTATATGTGTGTGTGTGTATATATATATATGTATATGTATGTATATATGAATATATACACATATACATATATATATATATATATACATATATAATACATATACATATATACATACATATACATATATATATATATATACACATATATATACATATACATATATATATATATATATATATAGACACACACACACACACACACACATACATATATATTAATATAGTCACTTATTTAAATCCTATCAATCCAACATACAAGTGTGTGTGTGTGTGTGTGTGTGTGTGTGTGTGTGTGTGTGTGTGTGTGTGTGTAATCAAATCTAACCAAATATATACTTATGCATATATTTGTGTATATATACTCATAATCTCTTAAATGAACATTTTTAACCCAAAAAGTTTTAATTGATTTAAATAGTTGAATGATCATAAATACTAATATTTTCAAGTCTATATTTCAATATACACAAATTAATATATAAAAATCTGATTCAAAACAACTATTTCAAGCCATATTGCATATATACCCATCAGAGTAATACTCTAAAATTGGACAATGATTTTTGAATAGCAAGAGAAGTATAGGACAACTTTTTTTTAATTTGAGAACTCTATGGATCTACCCCAACATCATTAGTCTAACTTGGTTTAGATGTGGGTTCCTATGGAGTGTGAGACTTCCATAGGGCTCCAAATACAACCTATTATTACTAGGAATCAAACAAATAAACCAATAACCAAACATATTCATAAAAAACCATTCAATATTTTACGTAGAAATTTAATTACAAAACCAACCTTGTAAATGTATGAATATCAAAGAAATTTGAGAAAGTTCCTTCTTTTTGCACTTGTTGACTTATTTTCCTCCTTATTTCTATTCCTTTTTGTATGTTATGAATAGTCCAATTCACAGTCCCCATTCTCCTTTTTTTTATTATCTGTCCATCCCCCTACTCGCCTTCCACTTATCCACCATTATTGATAAATTAAACTCACTCAAAACTATGCATGCCCAGATAGCTCAACCAACTCACATTTTGCCACCATGCAACATAGTGAACCCCATGATTTTAACCCAAATGATGCTTGACTAAAGTCAATAGATGATTAGTAACCCTAATCATCTTGAGGCTTATTTTGAATCCTTTAAAAAAATCATTTTATATTTTTTATAAAATATAAATGATAATGACTTAAACAATCCATCATCGACAAACTAAACCATAAGTCACAAAACCCCCATGCTTTAATCCATGAAAATATTATCAACTAGTTGATAACTAATGTATTCCCATGAAACAAGTATTGACCAAATATAATAACGATTATATGACATGTCAATTCAAATAGGTATTATTAGACTATAGTTTAATGTTAAAAAGCTATCTACAAACATACATGACAATTACAATGATTTCCTAAAATCATTAAATAATTAAAATCTATATATTCATTTATCTAGTATATATTATGAATATCTATCCTTCAATCAAATTTAATATCTTTTAAAACAATGTTATTTATCTTTTGACATTTAAATTATAATATTGATTTAACAATTTTGGGAATATTAGGGTTTTATGGCTAATTTGGTTAAAGGGTTTGAGTAGTAAAATTAGTCAATAATTATGCCATAATTAACCTACCAATTTGTTAATTTTTATTGTTGTTTGGAATTTCTAAAAATAACAAGTGAATGAGAGAAATCAAACTTAGCTTAAAACTATGGTGATTCGACTGAGATAGAGACTGATATTAACTATGCAGGACTAGGAGACTATCAACAACTAAGATCTAAAATTCATTTTCTGATTAGACAAGAGTGTCAGAATTAGATAGGAATGGCACCAATGTTATAGTACACTTTTGTTTATATTGTCTTGAGGATCTAAGCTTTCTAGGTTTTGATTGGTAGGTTTGTGTGACCCTATCTTTGATGTTTTGGTAGCCAAAAGTCTATAGAGTTCCTTATAGAGAATATTTTATCTTCAAATCCTATCTTTCATTATACTTTGACCCACTTTAAACAAGAGGGGGGCTTATTTTATGTAAGATGAATTGGACATGCTTCACACCCCATTTGTGGGCACACTGCCTACATATTAATGCTTTGAAGAGGGATAAATCCATATGTAGTTCTCCCTTTAAAAGTGCTTGGTACAATTGTGATATGAGAATGCAAAGAAATACTAAACTAGGTATTCTTGAGATAATTAGGGACTATTCTAAGTATTTTAATATGTTTTAAATAGTATTGGATGGCTATATGTAAAGAATAGGGAAATGGGATTGAGTAGTCTTGCTTGTATTCTTGTTTGTTTTGTGATCTTTACCAACCCTTTCCAAATGATCTGTGAATGGGATTTTATAGGGATTTATTGGTCATGGATTAAATTTTCTCACATTAGGTTGACAAGGATAAGGATGAGAAACTAGAAGGAATTGACCATTGGGGCCAAAAATGGACTTAGACATAAGTGCATAAAATGGATAGGAGTGGCATTGGTGGTATAGTCCTAGTGTTGTGTTATTATCTTAATAAGGTGAGACCTAGGGGGATGGATTAGTCATATAAAAAGGAGTCTAGGTCAATTGGGATCAAGTCTAAAAGGCTACAGGTGACTAAGAATCAATGAAAACAAGCCTATGAGGGTTATGAGAGCAAGCAAGAAGGACCTATGGGTTGGGTGTCATTAGCCATGCTCAAGTTACCAATTTTTTAATTTTATATGACTACATCCCCCCTTTTATTCTAGTGATGCAATAAATTTAAGTACTTAGGATAGTGTAAAAATAGAAATTGTACCTCGACTTACCTATAATGATTAAGTTCATGAAGTTGTGTGATGTTGGGTGTGTGTAGAGAGAGCATGTTGTGAAGTATGAAAATGTAAAAGAAAATAAAGAGTACATCAGTTCTTACTATATATGCTATATGTAAAACAAGAATGCAAAAAGCTAGGTAAGAGAGAGAGAGAAAGGATGAGAAAGAAATGAATACACATCATTAGGTACATGGACCAATACAAAACTTGTTGTGCTACTGAGTGGTGCTTTGTAATACTAAATGTGTGTTAAACCAAGAGTAATATCATGAATGAAGTTGAGTGCTCAATTCCTTAGAAATGGCTCAAGAATACAAAGGATGGCCCTTTGGCTCCATCGTCACCTACTAAGTGAATTTAGGTGGTCATGCATGTGTTGATTAATGTTTATACTATGTGTCCAATCCCTCTAAATAGGCAGCTCAAGAATACAAAGGCTAACTAAACCTTTGGCTCCATCATTACCCTATGATGTGAAACTATAAACTAATACTAGTATGAAATGCATGTTGTATGATATTTTTAATGAAGCCCATGAATGTATTGTGATCAATAGTGTTGGCATGGATAGCTAAATGTATATTGGAAACTAGGCCACTCTAAAAGATGGAGATTAAGCTTATGTGAAATTCACTCTAAAATTGAGAATCTAGATTATGTATAGTCCACTTAGCAACTCAAGAACTCAAAAATGTGGAGGATAGACTTATATATAATCCACTCTAAAATGATGCCAACCACCTTTAGATGAAATAAGGCATGCAACTACTAAGAATGTCTAGATAATGTTGGACTAGGAAAGAAAGGAAAAAATGTGTCATGCACATTGCCCCTAATCACTGATGTCTAGAACATGGATTCTAATTTAAAAGTTATACCAACTACCGTATCTAAAACTAAAAATGAGATCCATCATGCCATGCATGATTCCCCCTATATCTAGATTCTCTAAGTAAAATGTGTATTGAAACTATTGATTATAAATTAGTCTGGATGTGAAAATCTGTATATGAACCTAATTTTCTACCGACTTCTAGAAATTATATTTTTTATGATATTACAATAAGAACACTAGAGATGGGTAGTAGTTCCACTAGCACTATAGTCCAATCTTAACTCTACTATCCTTGGCCAAATATGATGACTATTATATATTCTTTACTATTTGCCTGGTCTATTCTGACTATTTTGATGTCTAGTTATTATTTTGAGTGTTTTAGAATTATATTTTTTTATTGATAAGATCCTTGATCTTTATTAAAAAAACCATGTTTGTTTCCCCCTCCTTTGAGTGTATGAATGGAGACCCTATAATGAGTTCCTTTAGAACAAATATCCATACAAGTGTGTTATTCTATAAAATATATGATATAATAATGATAATTGACAAGATATCTCAAGATATAGCATGGTTTGTATTGAGAGATTTTTAAATCAACACAAGTATACCTAGATAGATATAACAATGTAAAGCATGTCTAATGTACTGAACTAGAATTGGAAGTTTTAGTTGTTAATTGTTAGTTGTCATGGAGGGATGGAGCATGATGTCCATCATGGTATCTAAGAAGCAATATAATGCATGATTTGGATAATGACATTACAAATAATCAAAATAAATCAAGCAACAAGAAAAAAAGGCAAGAAGCATATAAAAATGGCCAAGGGGCCAAGAAAATAAGGGACATAGGTACATGTCATTAAAATTGTAAAGAAAACATACAAAGCATGTTTAAATGTGACATACACATATATTTAAAACAACCAAGTTGGTGTGAAAGCCTTAATCACATATAAGAGTACAAGTAAGGGACATTGGTAAATATCCAAATGCACACACATGAAAATAAGCAAAGGTCATTATAAAATGTCCTATGACACATATAAGAGACAAATAAGAACTAATAAATGCAATTAAATCTAGTTACATAAGGTAAGGAAGGAAAACATGTAAGAATTGGAAAATACAAGCACATCTAACTAATCAAAACAAGAGTTAAAGTATGCAAGACATGTTAGTAGAAGACTAGGTGTATGCAAATAAATACACAAATGCTAAATACAAGTGAATGTAGATGGAGTAATATATGTAAGTAGTAAATAATGTACATCAACATGATAACTAGAGTGTGTGGTGTAGAAATGACATAACCTGGATGGTGTAGTCATGTAGAAGATGCCCCTAATGGGTATGTATATTGATGTGTGTTTTGATGTATAATTATGATTCCCCCTTGATGGTTAGAGTGAAGAAGTCAAAGAGTTGGATGTCACTACAAACACTCAAAACAAGATCAAGTGAAGCATGGTACTATAGATAAATTGATAAAAAATAAGCATAGAATAGAAAATGTAAGTATAACATAGTAGTATCAATGTAAATCATGGATAATGCATACAGTCAAAATATTTTTAGTGTTTTTGAAATATTTGAATGTTTTTGTATTTTGAAATTTTGTATTTTATCTTTTATTTTTGAAATGTTATATTATTTTTGTATTTTGAGAATATTTGATCTATGTATAATTAATCATATAGAAAGTATGTACAATCAAGTAAAAGAAACAATATAGAAAGTGATGTTTAGAATGACATACTATACATAGAATCTATGTAGATGTATAATATTCATTGGATTTTTGAGTTTCCTTCCTTCAAGTGAAGCTAGACAATAAACTTTAGGTCTAATATTTTTATTAATGATGTATGGACCTAGCCAATTTGGTTTGAATTTGCCTTTGATTTCTTCTTTGGCATTGACATTGGGAATATTTTCTTTGATAACTAGATCATTAAATTTGAATTATTTGGTGTGAAATCATTTGTTATAGGATTGTTGTATATATTTCTAGGATTAGGAGATGTTTTTATGCTTGAATTCCTATATGGTCTAACTTCTCGAGTTGGTGTAGATGTTTTTCATGATACTGGTCATTATTGGTAATGTCTTTAAGGGAGACATGAAGAGATGGGATTTTTAATTCCAATAATAAAATTAATTTTGTGCCATATATGAGTGAATAAGTACTGGATCATATGGGTTTATAAATACTTGTATGATGGGCCCATAATGCAAAGACTAGTTGATTGTGCAAATTAACTCTAAATTTAGCCACTATTTTGCTCAAAATGTTGTTGATAGTTTTATTGGTGGCTTCTACTTGACCATTTCATTATGGGTACTATGGAGTGGAAAATGTTTGCTTAATCATATATTTTGTGAAAAATTTCTTGACACTTTTATTCTTGAATGATGTTCCATTATCAAAAATGATAGTTGTAGGTAGGTCGAAGTGTGTAATAATATGGTTCATGAGGAAACTAAAAATGTCCTCCCCCATAATAGATTGAAGTGGGATGGTTTCCACCCATTTTGTAATGTATTTTTTATTTGTGATGATGAATGTTTTCCCACTATTAGATTTAGGGTTAATATTTCTAATAAGATCAAATCCCCATAACATGAATAGCCATGGAGAGATAATAGGTTTTAATTGTTGCCAAGGTGCATGCTATAAGTTACTGTGTCATTGGAATTTATCACATAACTTTTCATATTTTAAACATTATTCTTATATAGTGTGTTATTAGTATCCTAAACTAATTTGTGTGACATGGCCTTTCCACTAAAATGACCACTGCACTATCGTGCATCTATGTAAGAGTAATTTTGGCTTCTACTAAAGTCAAGCATCTAAGTTATTATCCATTGAAGGATTGTTTAAAATGTTCCCCACTAATGATTACATAATGGATTTATTATTTGTGTAACTTAAATTTTTCATTTTAGGAGAAATATTATGGTGTACTAAATTTTTTTAAAAAGTTATAGATGTCAAAGAACCATTTTGGAGTTATAGAACTACGTGTAGTGGCTTGGATAGATAGTGCTATCTAATCTGCATTAGATATTAATGGTGATTGTAATAATTTAATAATGAAAATAGATTAATCATAATTGATATCAATAGGGATCAAATATGTGACACTTGGTCATTGCATATTTATATTATCTTTTCTTGGTATACTTTCTATAGAAAAGTAACCAAATTATGATGATAAAATTGTAACATGTTATGCTATGGGATAAGATGTTCCTTTTTTGTTGGATAGACATCGTTGAATTGGTTGACCACTAGTTGGGAATCACAATATAATTGATTGGATTTGATTTGGAGGGATTAGGTTTAAAATAGACCTAAGATAAGTGATTCATATTCTATGGTGTTGTTGGTGCAAGAAAAACTTAATCAGTATGCTATAGGAACTATGTGATTAAAAGGATCAACAACTACAATGCCTACCCCTACACTAAATGCATAATGAGAGCCATAAAATAATATGGTATAGTTATTTTAATGAATATAATAAGTAGTAAAATCATTTTTGAATGTGTTGCTAAATGGGTTAGTATCCAAGAGTGGTGTTGTTGCCAAATGGTTTGTAATGATTTGGCCCTTTATTGATTTCTAGAGGACTATTTTTAAGTCAAATTTTGTTAATAACATAACCCATTTTGTGATTAAACCTGAAAGATGTGGTTTTTCCATTAAAAAATACAAGGGTTTGCTTTTGTAATGACTTGAGTCTCATTATTGATCATGTAATGTCAAAAAAAATTCATGGCAAAAATTAATGCTAGACAGTTTTTTATTGTGGAATATTTTTTTTTTCATAATCAACCAGTGTGTGATTGATGGAATAAAATTCTCACTTGGTATGTTGATCATCATGTTGTGCTAAGAGTACTCTTAGTGCATGATATATTGATGAGAAATATAAGATGAAAGGCTTATTAAGGATAGGTGGTACTAAAATAGGTGGATTAAGAAGATATTGCTTGATTGCATCAAAACATTTCTTGAAAAGCTTGGTCCTACATAAACTTGGTATCTTTCTTTAATAAGTGAGTGAAATCCTAAGTTTTATTATCAGGTTGAGATACAAAATACTGGATTTCTTAGATCTTGCCTTATAGGGATCATATTTATTTTAAGTTTATAGGTGGTGGCATATCAATCATGGTTTTGAATTTCATAGGGTCAACCTCTATGACATGTTAATAAACAATGAGACCTAAGAGTTTACCTGATGTGACTCTAAAAACACATTTTATTGGGTTTAGTCAGACATTGTATTGCCTGGATAATTAAAAAGTGTTTCATAAATCAGCATCATGATGTTGTCATTATTTAGATTTATCTAGTATATCATCAACATAATCCTCAAAAGTATGGTGAATAAAATCATGAAAGATGTGTGCCATCGTACATTAATATGTGGCTCCAACATTTTTTAATCTAAAGGGTATGACAATATATAAAAATGTACCCTAGGGTGTTTTAGAACATGTTTTATCTTGATCTTCTTGAGCAATCTTGAATTTGTTTTATCGAATGAAGTCATCCATAAATGATAAAATATCATACCCAGATGTGGAATCGATGATCATGTCGATATTGGGAAAGGGGAAATAATATTTTGGGCATGCTTTATTTAAATCTTGAGAATCAAACCAACATCAAATTTGCTCATTAGGTTTTACTACGAGGACTATGTTAGAGATCCATTCAAGGTGTGCTATTGGTTGAATGAATCTGGCATCTATGAGGTATTGGATCTCATCTTTGAATAAGATATCAACATTAGGATGCATTTTCTAATTTTTTTGCTTAACTAGTTTAACATCTAGGTATAAAGGTATTTGATGGACTGTTATAGATGCATCAATTCTTGGCATATTTGAGTAAGACCAAGGAAAGAGTTATGGGAAATCTATTAATGTTTGATGAATATCTATATCTTATTTTTTTTGTAGGGAAGTGACTAAAAATACCATGCAAGGGTCCTAGTTGGTTTCAAAATTAAAATTAAATGTTTCTTTGTTAGGCAATGTATAATGATCAAGTGTGTAGGGAGTAGTAGGAATATTATCATCTAAATCAACTGATATGTCTTGGGGAGAATCTAGACTTTTTCCAAAATATGCATGGGAATTTATATGATGAGGAAATATATTTTTATGATAGAAGTATGGGAGATCCTCATATGCTTCAAGAAATTATAGGAGGGATTCATTGTTAGAGAATTCATCTAATGTGAACATGTCTAGTGAAACTGTGTCATCAATAAGATCAAGATAGATCAATGATAGGGTTGAAGTATGATTAGTAGTTTTATCTAATGGTTTAGTGGGTGGATAAAAATATATATGTTTTTATGTAGTGGAAGAAGGCTTATTATGAATATTGGTAGACTGATATTCAAGCCCTTATATTCCATGTTGTGTAGATGCCTTAATAGGCTTGACAATTCCTTATTCATGCTTTCCAAGACCTTTGCCATGATATCCCATTTTATTAAGGTATTTAAGTGTGAAAGGGGAATAAAAATAGTGATTTATTATCATTGTTATTATGGAACTTGGAGTTTGTTGATGTGTTGTATGGTTTGAGGGTATATTATGAAAACTAGGTTGTGTAGTTAAATTCCCAAGATTAAAATGTGGAATATAATTCTATGAAGTTTCAAAAAATTGGAAGTATTTAAAAGCTTTATTATCAATTGGACATGTGTAGATGTAGCCTTTGTGACTAAATTTTAGACAAGCATGTAGTGTAGAAGGGACTGTATGCATATCATGAATCCAAGGCCAACAAAGTAATAAATTATAGTTAAGGTCATTTGGCATGACAAGGAAAGTAGTTGGTAGTGTCTTAGGCCACAAAATAATATTGAGGGTTATTTGACACATGAATTTTTGTTGGATGTTGTCAAAACCTCTAATGTTTATGTCAAAATGGTCTAGGTCATGAGGTTGTATTTTAAGATGTTTAAGAAAAGAAATGTTGTAAATGTTGTGTCCTAACCTATTATCAACGAACACTCTTTAAACACCCACATCATTAATTATTAATTGAATATATGGAGGTAGGTTTTGTTCAATGATGTGTTGTGGGGATAAATCCTCTTTCTTAAAATAAATATGCTCTTGAGTCTATTGCATTGTTTTGAGGATAGATAAAACATAAGTTGGTTCAATTGAAACAAGAATTATAGTATTGTGAAGGGCTATATAAAACACATCTTTGTAGACATCCGATCATTGAAGGAGCTCAAGAATATAAAGTGTATCTAAAGGGGTGCTAGTATAAGTGATAAAACTATAGCCATGGGTGTAATCAACCTACCTATCTTCATAAACTTGGGTGTAACATAGACCACATGATCTATTATAGCCATAGAGCTGGTAATAGGTGTGCGATGAGAGCTAGATGTACCAAGTTTGAAGAGGAGGGATAGATACAATTGCTAGTGTTTGCTTATGTTTAGTAGTGATATGGAGATACTAAAAAGTAGCTAATGAGTTATATGCATTTAGGTAGAAAGCATGAATGCAAAGTGAAATTCATGAATTTTGAGTGATGATTTGTGAAATAATATGTTTATAAAGAGCATTCCATAGGATAAATAGAAAGTAATAAATAGAGAGTATGAAATTATGCATGAAGGCATAGAAATTTTTTACATGTAATGTAACATTTGTAATGTGTTTGACATGATAAACTTGAAAATATTTACACATGAGAAATATAAATAAAAGGATAGAGAACATGAATTTTTACATAAAGGCCTGGAAAATTTTGACATGTAATATAATATTCTTAAGGATTTTAGTAAAATGGAGTTGGTAGTTATTATATATGAGCAAAAAGGAGTATGTAAAAAGAATATTACAATCTCATGCATGTTTGGTAATGATGTTTGTAATATCATCTCTTATTATGAAAAGTAAGCGTGAGAGGAAAAGAATGAAGATTTATACTAACATATGATAGATGTCATCATTCATGTACATGATAGGACCAATTATGATTTCCTTTTTATGTACAAGAAATGTAAGAATAATCTGTAAATAAATGAGATTCATTTTTACAATTTGATTATAAATGTAAAGTGATACCTTAAGAAGCAAATAGGAACTAGTACATGCAACTAGGATTTTTATAATGATATTTTTGTAAAATACTATGAAATTTTGAAAATGAAATTGGATATCTAATTTTAATATGCAACTAAAATTTTAGAAAATACTTGATTGAATAAGACCTTGTATGTGTAACTAGGGTTTTGATAAAAATATTTTTTTTGAAATTACTATTGAATTTTGAATGGATTTTTTGATGTTAATATGCTAATAAAAATTCATAAAATTATTAGAAAATTACTAGAAAAATACATGGACCTAATATCGGCAACTAGGGTTTAAAAGAAAATTATTTTAAAATTTAATACTAAATTTTAAAATTTGAAATAATTTTTGATTTAAATATTCAAGTAAAAATTTATATATTTATAGGAAAAATTAGTAGGAACTTTACCCTAGTTTTTCTAGGGTTTTTATGCATAAACAAAGTAAGTTAGGTTCACCAAATGATTTATCAATTTTGAGAATATTGGGGTTTTATTCCTAATTTCGGTAAGGGGTATAAGTAGTAAAATTATTAAATAATTATACCATAATTAACCTACTAATTTTTTAATTTTGATTATTGTTTAGACTTTCTAAAAATAGCAAGTGGATAGAGAGAAATCAAACTTAGCTTAAAACTATTTGATTTGAATGAGACATAGGTTGATATTGACTATGCAAGACTATGATACTATCACAAACTAAGATCTAAACTTTGTTTTCTATTGGATAAGAGGGTTGGAACTAGACAGGAGTGACACCAGCACTATAGTCCACCTCTGCCACTAATGTCTTGAAGATCTGAGCTTTTTGGGTTTTGGTTGGCTAGTCTAACTAAACCTATCTTTGAATTTTTGATATCCAAAAGTATGTAGATCTCCTTGTAGAATATATTTTCTCTTAAAACCTTATCTTTAATTGTAATTTAACCAACTTTAAATAAGAGGGGGTGGGGGGGGCGGTTAGTGTGTGTAATATGCACTGAATGTGATTCATACCTTATGTGTGGGTACACTACCTACATGCCAATACATCAAAGAGGGATCAAGCCATATGTAATTCTACCTTTGAAAGTGATTGGTGCAATTGTGATATGAGAATGCAAAGAAATGCTAAATTAGTTGTGCTTGAGATGACTATAGACTAGTGTAAGGATTTGAATATGCTAAAAATAGTATTATATGGTTATATGCAGAGAATAGGTAAATATGATTAAGTAGTCTTGATTATATTATTGCTTGTTTTTTTATATTTGACAACCCTTTACAAATGATCCTTGAATTGGATTTTATAAGTATCCATTGGTCATGGATTTAATTTTCTCATATTAGGCCGACAAGGATAAGGATGGGAAACTAGAAAGAATTGATCATTGGAGCTAGAAATGGACTTGGAAAATGACACCAAAAGTGGACAATAGTGGAATTGGTGATATAGTCCTATTTTGGTGCTATTTTATTGAGTAGATATGACATGAGGGGATGGATTAGTCATGGAAAAAGGAGTCTAGCTCAGCTAGGATTGAGTTTGGAATGCTATGGGTGATTGGGAATCAATGAAAAAAAGATTATGATGGTCATGAGAGAAAGTACGAGGGACCTATGGGTTAAGTGTCATTATCCATTCTCAAGTTACCAATTTTTGCATTTTATATGACTACAAATATCATAATAATAAGATTTAATTATTATTAGCTAAATATTACAAATTGAGTAATGATTATGGCACAACATCATTTTTTTATACTATAAAACCATACTTAATAAACCAATGAAATAATTAAACATAAATAAATTCACTTATTTAACCAAATAAGATGAGATACATAAGATCACAAAACTAGTGAAATCGCTCAAACAATCAACATGATCATCATCAACAATCAAGATTATACCAAACATTATATTAAAAATCACCTAAAGGAAAAGTACACAAAACATGTTATGTTATCCATATCAAACAATTAATTATGAAACATGATATATTAAGTGGTGTGTGAAAGGGTTTCTAGATTCATTCTTTGTCATCCCCTAATGTCTTCATCTAGACCACCCTCTTTGATGATGTTCTCCCTCCATCACACTTTGAGGGAAGAACATGTATTGAATCCACCTCTCAATAATGAAGGTAGTTACCTAAAACATCATTATATCCATAAAATAATGTGGTATAATAATAAATCATGATCATAATATACTAAGAATAAAAGTACTACTAACGCATAACAAACTAATCATGTAAATTAAACAACACAAATTATCCTAAAATAAATAATTGTCATCAATCTTAATCAACCATAATAATCCATAGATCAAATATGTTAGTTATCTTAGAGATAAATTGAGACCTGACATCCTTCCCCCTAAAGTTGGTCATCATTTTGATGACATTAATTCAAATTCATGTTATGAATTAAAAACATTATTCAGTATAAAATAATATAATATGAAATAGTAAATCAAGAAAAAATGTAGAAATAGCCAATATAACTCATAATAGTCCTCTAAAGTGGCACTATCCTTAGAATATTAATCCGAAAATACCTTTCACTATGACACTTCACTATTATATAAATAGAGTTTTCATGTGTCAATTACTCTAATTGGTTTTACCATGACCACCTTGGGGTCCAGAACTTGCAAAGCATTCCAATCCAGCACATGTGAAGGATTAACAACATAATTTTTAATATAAGACACATGGAACACATTATACAAAATAGATATAGCTATTGGTAATGAAAGCTTATATGCTACAAGGTTGACCACTTCCAAAACCTTAAAGGGTGCCACATATCTCAATGAAATTTTCACTAACATCCTAAATTTAAGTGAGATCTTTTGAGGTTTAACCTTAGAAACACTTTATCACCAATAGGAAACTACCTAGCTATTCTCTTCAGATTAGTATAACTTTTATTTTTATCATTGGCCTCATCCAACCTTTTCCTATTTATCATGACTTTTTCTTCCATTTTTAAAAGCATCTCAAGTCTAAAGACTACCCTATCTTGCAACCTATCCCAAATAATTGGTGTTCTACACCTCCTCTCATATAATGCCTCAAATGGATCCATCTTCAAATATGATTTGTAATATTTGTTGTAATCAAACTCAACCAATGGAAGGTACTCCTTCCACTTGTATTGTTGATCCATGCAATACATATGAAGGAGATATTTTAAAATTAATTTGCTCTATCTTTATATCAGTTTGTGGGTGATATGTAGTATTAAAGTAAATCAATGTACATAGAGTTGAATTAAAAGTCAACCAAAACCTAGAAGTCATCCTTAAATCATGATCTAAAATGATTTTATATGTAAAACCATCCAACCAATGAACTTCTTTCATGAATAACTTCACAAGAACAGGTGCATCATCAATCAAGTTTTTGAGTTTAAAGTGAGCTACCTTGGTTAGTTTTTCAAATATAACCATGATCATGTCATGCCTATTCCATGATAATAGAAAATATTGGATAAATTCCATATTGATCGCTTTCCACTTCCATTCCGTTCTATCATGTAGATGTAATAATTAAGCCAGATGAACATGTGAAACATTCACATGCTAAAATTCTAAACAAAAAGACATAAAATTCATTGCATCTTTCTTGATTCATTTCCAAGAATATAATTTTATAATCTTGTCCATGAGCTTGGTTACTCTTGAATAATTTAAATATGGGGCATTGGGCAATTCCTTTAGCATTGTTATCCTCATATTCTCTCTATCTAGCACATATGTCATGTCTTTATATCATAAAATACCATCATTCTCTATTTTAAATCCCTTATACTTAGGATTCTGAGTATTCTCAGATAATGCTTTCCTAACTTGATCATATAATTCATTCGTAGTGAGACTTTGATCACTTGATCTCTAAAATTACTCTTAATAGTAGCTAAGGCTATTATGTATCTCCTATAGCTTAGAACATCAACTACTCTATTCTCCTTCCCTTTAGTATTCTTAATATGTAAATCATAATTAGACAATAAATCTAACCATTATCTTTGATGAGAATTTAGATTTGGTTGCGTGAAGATGTACCTGAGTCCTAATTTATCAGTCTTGAGCTCAAATAGTTTTCCCAATAGATAATGCCTCCAAAATTACAAATCATGCATAATTGTTGCAAGTTATAGGTCATGAGGGGTGTAATTTAACTCATATGGATTTAGTTTCCTAGTCTTCTAGGATACCACTAAACCATCTTGAATAAGATCCCCTTTAAATCCATCCCAGGGTGCATTAGTGATCACTGAGAATTGACAATTAGAATTGAGAAATTTTAGTACGAGACTTACTAAAATACCATCCATTCAGATAATATGTCCTTAATATTGAACCTTATTTTTAAAATATGCACATTTATATAATTTTCCATACAATTTATGCTTCTACAAATGTTGCCAAACTAGTTCTAGATGTTGTAACTGGTCTTCCTGATCCTTGTAATAAATGATGATGTCATCAATAAATACCAAAAAAAATAATACATGTAATATATGAACACACTACTCATAATATTCATAAATGTTATTGGAGCATTTGACAATCTAAATGGTAAAACATGATTCTATAATGTCGTTATTGAGTCCTAAATGTTATTTTCATAATACCCTCTTCACAGATCCTCAACTAGGGATACAATACTCTAAGATCTATCTTAGAAAATATTATTTTCCCTCACATTTGATCAAATATGTCATCAATATATGGTGATATATATTTATTCTTGACAATTTCTTTATTCAACATTATGTAGTTTATTCAATTTCTGAGGAATGGAGGGGGAAAAAATTGAATGATGAAACACATACACCAATGAACTGGGTTAATTGCAAAGCAGAGGCATCTTCTCAATTTGATTCTTGGATGTACAGGGAGGTTATGAACCTTAAAAGGAAAGTGGAAACAATGGAAGATACCTTGAAAGAGGTATGGAACAAAATCAACAATATGGATAATCAGATAGGAGAGATCCCAGCCAAGCTCAAAGCCTATGAGAAAAACCTTCGGGAACTAATTAAGGACAATAGAAAGAAAATGGAGGAAGCAACATCCAATTTTTGTGCTGCTGCTGTTAATATTGGTAAAAGAGCCAGTGAGGATACTAAAGCATTGGAAGGACCCAACAAAAGAATGAGACAAAGTACTAGAAAGAAGGTAACACAAAAAGGAGCAATGCTGGTGGAAACCACTACCCAGGATACTGTTTTGAAAGAAAAAGAAACAATGAAAATGATATTAGAACTGGATGAATAATCTGGTTCCTCTTACTGGTAAAGAATCTGGTCTAGTTCTTTGTTTTCTTGTTGTCTTCCTATGTCTAAGGTGTTGCCAGATCTCCGTTTATTTGGGTTGTGACCGGTTGTCTTTCCGGTGGTTTCAGGTCCATTTAAAACCTATTTTTGCTACTTCTTTGTAGTATTTTTTAGACTTTGTCTATGTTTTGGTTGCTCTATCTTTTTTCCTTGTACTAGGGTTTTGGGGCCCCTTCAAAACCTACTTTTACCATTTTCTAAAACATTATGTAGTCTATTCATAGGAAAAGAGTGCCATCATAAGGGTGCTCCATTGTATACCATGAAGTTGTGCACCAAATATCTACCAATTATTAAATAAAGCTATAAGGGAGGAGGTTTGACCACTTTGTTTGACTTACCTTCATTTTATTTGGTTGCATTAATGATAACTACACTCTCCTTGCTTGGTGGCTTCTCTAAAACACTAATATTTGATAAAACCCTCTTGAAGGATATCCATTTGACAAAGTATCTGTCAACAATGTTGATGTGTAAATCATCAACCTCTTCTTTTGATTTGGGAGCCATAACTATACTTTGAACCTATGAGTTTTGGGATGTAAGGGTGTTTACTGGGTTTTAAATTTTTTGAGTTATTAGAAAATTTGGGGAAAAAATAGTCTCATTTATTTTTATAGTAATGGAGTAAGATTAGGAGACTCTCTAACTAATTCTTGTTTGCCTTCCATGTTTGCTTGGATAGAATTATCATGTTGATTAAGAGAATACCACTCTTTTTGTTGATAGTTCATCATATCACCCAATTAGTTTTGTTACTCATTAGGACCTTAGCCTTGTGAATTCTATTCTATTTTGGCCATCATAGGCACTTCTATATTTTGAGCCATGAGAGCTTGGTTGAACCCATAACTAGCACCTTGATATCATTGATCATTGAAATTCTAATTAAACTTTATGTTTGGGATAATGGCTTGATTGAATGAATGAATCCAAGGTATATAATCCTCACCTTCCTATGCAATGTTATTATAAATAGGAAAAATGTATTAGAAGTACTTGTAGAATTAGTATTGTAATTATTTTTCCTAGCATAGTTAGGTTTTCCTTGTCATTGGAAATTTGCCTTGAAGGGTGGCCTATTAGCTTGGTAAGACTATTAAGGCTGATATGGAGGCTTATAAGGTCTATTATATTAATATTGGTACCACTTTATAGTTACCAATTCATTTTCAAAGATTTAAAACATATTTTTGATTTCCTCAAACTCACTAGATTGACTCTTTGAAGTTTTTTCTTATTTTGGTGTATGTATGGTAACAAGTGTTGGCAAAGGAAGAATGGAAGAAAAGGGAGGAATGATGATAGGAGGTGGTTGAATCTCAGGAAACAAGGTAATAGGTGGCCTAGGTGTGAGATTTCCATCTTGTATTAGGTTATTCTCTACTTTGATTGCCAATTCATAAACATCTAGTAGTGTATTCCTCCTATAGACTATATCATCACTATAATATCATGATTGAGAGCTCTTAGATAGTAGAGTAAATAATAGTTAGGAGTGGGCTTGAAAAGGATTAGAATAATTCCCCATGTCTTTTGAAACCTATTGTTAAAATCTTACATAACCTCATGAGGAGCTCTCTTCATTGTAGTCAACTATTCTACTAGTGACAAGTAGTCAGTCTAGTATTTAAGCCTCATTTAAAAAGCATCCCCTAACTAATACCATGATGTGATGGAATTAAGATTAAGATTACTATACCAATCTATGGCCTTGCCCTTGAAAGATATGGCCAAAAACCTGATATCCACATTTTCTTCATTGATCTCATGGATATTGTAAAATTTGGCTTTATCTTTGATGTGTTTAGGAGTTGTAGAGTTGTATCATATATATTAAGGAACATAATTGAGGGATATAATTAGGATATTATCATACTAATTGAGGTTAAATGTAATTTTACCATTAAAAGCTACAAAAGGCGAATCTCTAGGGAGATCCATGGTAATGAAAGGATCTAACAAGGATCTTTTAGCAGAGGTAGACTTGTCAATTAGTTTAGGATGAATGTTTCCAAACTATGGATGAGTTTTATAAAACCTCAATATTTTTACAAAGTTAAAAGGTATTCAACAAACTCAAAATGAATACTTATATAAGTTAACCTTATAGTTACCTTTGGCATGAAAGAAAGATAGACATTATTCTACTACCAGAAAGCTAAATATTTGTTAGAGTTGCTAGATGTTGAGAGTTTCGATGCAAAAAATATTATAAATGGATCAAGATCAACATCAATCTCAATCAATATTCATTGAATGTAATCCTATTAGGCATGCCAAAAAATATTATAGCATATAATTTCACCCTTTTGAGAGGGTTCTTCATGATCTCTCACTCTTGGATATAAAATAGGATCAAACCTAGGCTATGGGTATCTTGTGCTGGGGTTAAACCTCTGGAGAAGGCTATTTCCTCTTAGTACATCACCTAAACTATTGATTCTACTTGGAAAATAAATAGAAGGATTGTAAAGGATAACTGAAAGCATAAAAAATATGATGCACCAAACCAAAACGCACCCCAAATTCCATGAGATTGATACTAAGGTATCCCAAAGATAACCCTCACTCATACAATCTCTCACACTAGTCATTTTTCATCAATATTCATAGACTAGGCTCACTAGACAAGAGATGATTCATGGAGGAGTATTAAAATCACACTATAAAATCATCAGTGATCAAAAGAGCACAAGTTCAGACCTATAAACACCTTGAAATACATTCAAAAAGGTAAGAAATAAGTATAATCACCAATTAAGAACACTCTTCCACAAAGTAATCATGCAAAAGCTAATAAGAACACTAGATGTAGGTAAAGAGATAAGTAAAATAAGTTGTCTTAATGCTTCAAGAGGATAATTTTACAAATTTAATATGGTTTTGCCTTTTCAAATGAGATTATATCTTTTAAAATGGATACAAAAGGGATATATAGGAAAAAAGGGAAGGGGATGAGAAGAAATCTCTCAAAAATCAATAAATGTGACTCAACCACCCTCCATAGAGCTCCACCAAAGAAGAGGAAGAGGTAGGTGAGTCTCAACCACCTTTAATCTCTATCATAGGCCTAAAAAGGCACTAGAAGACAAAATTTATTTGAAGAGGATGACATCATGCTCCACTAACTTGAAAAAAGTCTCCAAGCATATAAAATCTTCCTTAAATGCTCAATCTTGCTCCTTAACTCCTTAAAACCCCTCCTCCTGACTTCTACGCCCCATATCCACATGGCTTCTAGAAGCTACTTGGTAACATGCCTAGTAATATTGAAATTTGATGGTTGGAAGGAATTAGAGGGTTAAGTTTCTTGTTCTTTCTTATTTTCCCTAACTCATATTTTCTCCTCCAACTTGAAAAAGTCACCATGGAACCTAAAAATCCCTTGGGCTTGATTAATGGAGGTCTTCAAAATCAAGCTATCTTTAACTCATTATCATGGAACCTAATTATAAATCCATTTGTCACCATGAGATCCACTCTTAGACTTGTATAAGGCTTATAATCATCCATATCATTCCTATGAGGAATAAAATGAATTTTTATGCCGCCTTCAAGATCTAAAACAATGGTGCAAATATCCATTAAACATGTAACCATTAACAAATCATTAGAAAACATGGGGTTTTAAAATTTTAGCTCTTTAAACCACCCTATAAACCCATAATAATAGATACACATGTCATATAATGGTGATTCATGTGACATTAATCTTCCTCCATGCATTTATATAATTTCTTTCTTTGAAGACCTACAAAAATGGATATTTTAAGGTAATTTTGGACCTCTTCAGCACCCATACATGCCATTTTATTCTAAAAATAGGTCAATAATGATATTGAGAGAGTCTCATACATTATTAAAGTGGTTTCTATTTGATTTCATGTCATTTCATGGGCATATGATCTCAAAAACATAAAACTAGTCAAAAAGGCTCTTTGGCAGCTCTAACAAGCTTCCTTTCTTAATGATTGTTCATAAAATTTAGACATCCATTATATAAATTATTACTATATATATTTATCCCATATAACCCCTCAAATTTCCTAAGAATCTTGGGTTCCCATGCAGAAGGTGTGCAAAGTTACATACATAAATAAGTTTACTTTTGAGGTTCTACATGCATTCTAGACCTACTTATAGTCTTAGTAATTGTTCATAAAACTAATATTATAAAAAAACATAATTAATTAATTTATTTTAAATAAATAATGGTACTCAAAACATATGAACATCACTTGTCCCAATTCCTCTTATGGTGAAATATATGGGCATTCAAATAGGTGGGATGAAATGAGTGTCAAGACTGCATAGTTCGAATTAGAACCTTCGATTATAAAATGAAATTTCATTGTATTTAACTAATTTAAATAATATTCATGGAACTTAAAACATAGTTTCACAACATTTCAAGAAATCATCTTGCATTGGAAGGTCTAAAGGTGCCTTAAAATGATATGGGCCTTTTAGGCCTAATTAGCCAAATTTGAGTATTGGAGGTATGAAAGACCTATATGATGATATGTATGGATAAAATAATCTTGATGCATTAATTATCAATTTTTTATATCCTCTGTAACTTTCATTTTTTCTGAAACTCCACTTTGGCTTGATGGTTTCTTAAGACTGTATGTAAGAATGATTGTGAGTTTATGTAAAACAAAGGTATATAAGTCTTTCCTCCTTCATGAACAAATTTAAATTAGTTTTAAACTCCTAAAATATGTTCTTATAGTGATCATAATTCTTTATTCTAAGATTCAAAGTCACCTTATGCTCTATATGCCTTGATCTCACTACCTAGGATTTCAAGTAGGCATAGATTTTCAAACCTTATTACCTCATTTAAACTAATATTATAAACATCATATAACATTGACAATTATTTTTAAACATATATTCAAATTATATGCATATTCAAAAAATCTCAAAACATGTAAACGGTCTTAAGATTATGCACACATGCCTGTTTTGGGTCTTTTTCGCTTAGCTAGCCCTTAAAGGCATTCTAAATTGTAACCCTGAATGTGATCAATATCATAAGACACATGAGGACTAAAAATCATCATTCTCTACCTTTAAAATTCTATCTTGAGTTTCAAACCCTCTATTTTTCTTCAAAACTTTCCAAATGTGCATCTAGTCTCCTCTATGACTACTTAATTGATTGGGGTCTATTTGATGTTTTCCTTACACAAAAATATGTTCTAAAATAAGGCTCAATGCATAGAATGGATCTCAAAGGAGTTAAAAACATCCCAAAATTCTTAAAATAGTAATACAAAGACTCCAAAATAGTTCTAAAACCATTATACTCAAATTGAGTTTATTGAGTTTTATAAAAGTTTGCAATGATCAGCTTAGATAAGCAATAAAATCACACTTAAAAACTTTCATGGAGAAATTCCACTTAGATGTTGTTCATCAAAGAGTTTACTTCATATTTTATTTCTATACCATGCCAAAATTCTAAATATCTTGGTCTCTACATGCATTTATTTTCTCATTGGTCTCTCTCATTTTTGACATAGTCATCACCTTTGACTTTAACCTACATTAAATGTAGTTGTATGGACATTCATGACAAGCCACTACTTGGAGATTGTTTCTCTCACTTTATAGAACAAACATCCTTTCTACACTATACCAAAATTATCAATATATTGGCTTCTGAAAAAAATATTTGGTGACTAGTCTCTTTGGAAATCATACTCATTTTGAATTCCAATGGTCTTATACTTAAAAACCAGTAGCTATTTCCCAAGACATAAATTTTACAAGCTCTGGAACATATCTAATCTACAAACCAACTTAGGAAGCTTATAACTTGAGATAGATATCTTTTCCAGACATAAAATTTGGAGGGCATGTTATTAGTACATATGATGTCATTTTTGTGTCACCCTTTGACCACATTTAACTTTTTAGGTACATATAATAAATGCACAAACTGACTGGTTCATTCATACCTTGATGACATGCAGTGATGGTCTAATTCTTCTAAGCTAGGAATGTGCATTTTAATCTCTCCAAAGGACAATTTGGATCTCCATAATCTCACCAAAGGATCTATGAACCCCTCACAACATTATCTTGGTCTTGAATTCTCTACACTCATGACATACACTTTTTAATCCATAAAATTGACCTCTTTGCCATTAATGCAACATGACATCATGCACCTTGGACATTAATGAAAACTCTAGCATCAGTTACCATGATCAACATGTGATCAATATTATCAGGTGTATGAAGACTTAGAAACACCTTAAAATTCCTTTAAAACTCTCCCATGAAGTCAATTTTTTTTTTTAAACCTTAACTCTTCAAAAAACCTTTTGAGCTCCAATGGTGATTGTCAATAGAAAATCATAGGAATGTGACAAAAAAATGATTATTAAACTATTATTTTAGCATAACCAATACCATTTACACTTATAACCCCTCATTATCACCACCTCTACCAATTTTAATAGCTGGATTATGCCTATGGAGGCCTTAAAACTCATTTTTCTCAAAACTAGTTAGTGGGCTACTTAAGTGAATGTCTGTTTATGACTATAGGAGGTACGTAAAAAAGTCATATGATTAAATTTATTATTAGTAATTAATTATTTAATATAAATATTTATATACTCACCATGATCATATGTACCAAAAATTAGAACCTAACTCCAGTAGATGCTCCAAAATCACAAAATTTCTTGAAACTAACAATGGGTTGCCTGTGTGAATGACTCAAAGAGTGCCTTAGGTATGTAGCAAAATATCAGACTCTTAAATTTTTTTATAGGCAAAATATATTTCATTAAAACATAAAATTTGTCATAATTAACCTTTATACCAAATTTTGAGGTTAGATCACCTCTCTAGCATCTTCAACCCTTCAATTTCTCTAAAATAGCCTTCAAACTTATGACTATGTGTACGGTCTAAAACCAGTAGTTCAACCTTGGACATGCTTAAATATAATATTATTTTTTATTTTTATTTTTTATTATATAACTCTTGATATTGACTTTATCATATTCATCTAGCTATACAACCCTTAAACCTTCATTACGAGACCAATATTTCCATACATAACTAATTAGGCCTGTTGGTTGTAAGTACTCACTACATTGAGTTCTTATACTTGGAATCCTTGTTCTTAGGATTCATTCCTAACTTAAATTAAAAATAATTATTATTGGATAATACTTAAATATAATCAACCATCTAAAATTCCTAAGAATCACCTTCTTCACCCATGATACTAACACATGATGAAATTTTGGACAAACTAGTTGTATGTGGAGATTTGTCATAAATGTAGGTGTTTGTTTGATTTATGGAAGAGGTGGAATTCCTTTGAAGTTTATTCATGATCCTAACTTATTATAATTATTATTTTATATATGTTACTTATTATGTCAAGTCCAACCTCCCAACAACTTCTATTCTTATCAAACCTGAGTTCAAACTAAATATTGGTTGTAGGTGTTCACATGGCTATCAATTTAACATTAGAACCTATTGTACATACCTTGAGATTTTATGAAACTTTCATCAAATTTTTAAAGTTATTTACAATCACCTTAAAGTAAAATTCATGATAAAAAAACCTTATAATTCATATGTACTATCTCTTTCTCATGACACAAGCCATGATGAGAAACTTAAACAAGTTAGTTGTAGGTCTTCATCTTGATTGTGTATTAGAGAGAAGTGAGGTTTAAAGATAATGATTAAGTATCTAAATATTTATGATGATTTACTTACCTTGAATTTTTTTCCTTAATGATATATAATTATCTTTCCTATCACTCTATTTTAATATTTATACTTTGTTACATATCACTGCTTAAGTTAAACGATGAATGGATGTAGGCATTCATACTGAGGTACTTTCAAGATAGTGGTATATATAGTGATATGCATTTGATATTTTAGTTAATTAATATATTAAATAAGTCTCCCTAATATTCAATAGTTTATTTTAGAGGATTAAAATGTTTCAAACTCCTATCTCACTACTCACCCTGCCTTAACCTCATGACTATGTATCTATCAACTTAGAATAATGCTATAACTTGTCATCTATGTGTCCTGAATACTATATTATAATTGAGATATTTAATTAATATTTCCTCAATCACTTTATATATTTACCCACTTTTATTTTCTTCAAAAATTTTAAATGACTATCTTCCACTAACTTGAATGGAGTCTCACCTCATCTCCATCACTATGTTTGAAGTACATGAAAATGGTTGTAGGTGGAGATTTTAGGTGTTTATGCCTAAAATGGATTGAAATTTTTACCTTAAATGTAATTATATGATTATTTTGGATATATTATATTCCTTTAAATCCTTCATAAGTGTTCCAAATACCTATCAAATATATTTTACTTCAACCTTATTCACATATCACAGGCTTAAGCCAAACTATGGTCATAGATAGATATTAAGTCCTTAAACAAGATAGTGGACTATATACAGATATGAGATGGGGTTTCCAATGTAATATAAAGCCATTATACCTTTTAATTATTTATAAAATTTTAAGTTTATTCCCATCAACTCTATTCTCTTATCAATCACCTTGAATCCAACCTCAACCTCATACCACTATCTAAGCCAAAATAGGATGGATTTAGGTGCATATTTTAGGATCTTGGAACTAAATTATTGTATTAAAGAATCTCATTAAGTTTTTTTCAAGGTTTTATGTAATTTTAAGGGCTCATTTCGACATCAAATAATCCATATACCAACCTTTAACTTTTAACTCTTACTTTAACTCCACCTCATGAATTTACTTTAAATCAAACAAAATGTATCTCATACTCTACTAAACCTAGTTGTAAGTGTACCTTTGGATTTTGATAGAGATGAGATTTCTCATAATAATGTCTATAAACATTTTGTATGTCATTTAATCCTTTATAATATGATCTTTATCTGCATTTCACCTAATGACAACCTTAAGTTCCAAGTTTGAGTGTAACGCTATCTGAGCCAAATAGATTTTTAGGTGGTGATTTAGTCTTGATTAGGACAATGATTTGTATAGAGGTGTAGGGTGATTTTTTTTCAACTAGAACATAAATATTTACTATTCACTTTGAAATTAATTCACTATTTTCTCTTACCATAGACCAAAAACTTGATATTCACTTTAAAACTTAGTCACTAAGAGATTCAAAACCTTACTATATGAAATGAGACCCTCATTATAAAGTACATGTGAAGTAGAGACCTTGAGATAATTCAATGATGTTAATTAAATTACTATAGCCTATTTACATTCTAATTTGGGCCTCTCCTAATGATAACCTATCATCATGATCAAGCAAGGCATCTTTGAAGTGTCTTCATTATTTAATTTTGCTCTAGGTTTATATTTGATTGGGTACAAATTGATGGCTCATAGGAACTGGTCTCAAAAGGCAAAATTTGTTCTAAGATCTTCATTAAAACTCTATAGTCAACTATCTTGGAGAAACATTAAATTTACACAAGTATGTTTGGATGTCTTTTAAACAAGTAATCATGAATTACCTTAAAAAGTAAAATATTACCTTAATCTCTCTTAAAAAGAGATTTATAATGTTTTTTTTGACTAAAACTAGCTCCCCATGACTAAATTTTATTATTGATTTCCATGTTCTCCTAAATTGGTCTATGGGACATTAATTGGTATTCTTGTAACTTCATGTTGGATCCCCAAAACTTTTCATATCTTCTTTAGACCTCTATAACCTCCTTGTTTATTATACGTGAACATTAGTTATTGACCTTTAGGCAAGATGATTCCTTGAAAGGATTTCACAAGGTCATTGACTTGATATTTCCACATAGTGTTCACTTGATTCTTTGGGTAAGGTGGATAGTTAAAATTTATGCCCTTCTTATTCACACACATGCATCATCAGTCTCCATCATCACAACACAAGCCTAATTAGTACATTAATTACAAAATAAACTTTTCTTAGGTTTTTTGATCCTTATGATTGTCATTTACCATCTCAAGAGGTCTAAATAATGAAATTAATCTTCTAAAAACCTCTCAAGTATTTTTCACTCCTTCCTTCATGTCACTTGTTATGCCACTCTTCTTATCTTGTTCACTAAGTTAAGAAGATGAAAGGCCACTACTAGACCTTAAATCAATCTTGGTACCATGAGAGAGTATGGCCTCTTTAGCCTCATTTAAATCAATTTTCATGACTAAAGTATAATTATTTTTTAATTTATGCTTGTTAATATCATGATGACATCATTTACAAACCATTCAAACACTATAAACTCAAACAGACTAAATCACTAAAACCATCTCAAAGGACACTATGCTCAATTTCAAGGCATATAGACCTTTTATTGGATGAATGAAGCATGAATTAACTTAATAGTTTAATTAAGAACCCCTAAATATGAATTCACTTATTTGGTAACCTAGGTCCTACTCCAAAATTGATCAAATGGACCATTCCTAAGGACAACATAGGAATCAAGTTTTATGCCATAAGTACCTTCTTGGAAGGATGTAATTGATAAAATAAAGTGTAATACGTCATATTTTACCCTAAAAATAAAAACATAAAACCATTTATTCTCATGAAATTATGAAGAAAAAAACATAAGAAAACCTAGACTTTGTCTAGATGAATAGGCCATCTAAACACCCTTGCACTATTAGCAATTGTTTATAAATATGGGGAGATGAAATTGACAACCATACCATAAATTAGAAGACCACTAGGTGCTTATCATTTCCCAAGATATTCTCTCTCTCTCTCTCTCTCTCTCTCTCTCTCTCTCTCTCTCTCTCTCTCTCTCTCTCTCTCTCTCTCTCTCTCTCTCTCTCTCTCTCTCTCTCTCTCCATACCAAGTGAAAACCTTAGGCCCTCCTACAGTCATCCAAGGCTGCCCTAAAATGTTTTTCCCTTAGCATAAAGAACCAAAAGATTTTCTATGAAATCTGATACATGGGTAAGATTTTATATTATTTAAGTGACATTTTATTACTTTTGGAAACATTATAAAGTTCTTTAATCTCCATTAATGGAAGAAAACATGTTTCATGACTAGTCTATAGCCAATAA
>JARHVA010004627.1:1447500-1494754 GCA_037957365.1 Torreya grandis
ATGGATATTAATATTGTTATCTTTATTCCTTGATTTACATACTCAATTTTTTTTATCTACTTAGGGTTCTACATTCAATACACACACACACACACACACACACACACACACACACACACACACACACACACACACACACACACACACACACACACACACACACACACACACACACCTCTAGAAACATTTTGAAAAACCTAGACAAAGGAAATATATTGCATCTTAGATATGATTCTATTAATCTATATGAGAAAAAAATGTCTCAAAATATAAAATTTTAATTTTAATTTTAATTTCAACTCATGTTAGATAATTTATTTTCATAAAATAATAATATAAAATCCCCAAAATATTATTTAATATCTTGGATGCACAAACTATTTTCTAGATACTTGGAAGGTCTACTCACTATAATTTGGATCTGATTTTTATTTGCATGTTATAAAATTTCAATTACATAATAGTTTCGTTCATTTATATTAATTTCATTTTCAGCAATTATCATAGTTTTATTTATTTATAAAACATTTTCAAAAAACCCAAAAATACAATAACCAAGCCTTGTCATAATGAGTACAAACAAAAAAGATTGATTCTACACATGTATAATAGAAAGTGTAGACATCCAATCCTAGCCATAGATGGATTTTGACCACACTTTAGGTTGATTTATACCAACCATTGAAAATTAAGCCTAATAATCACTTGACATCCCAAATTTGTTCACAAATCATTCATCAATGCTTAGAATCATGTTGAGTCATCCCTATTTGGGATGCTATCCTATATTTAACAAAAAACTGACACAGATTCATCCCTAATTATCTTGTGCATCAAAAATATCAATTTGGAATATGGACCTATTAAATGGGGCACTTGATTAAATATTAAAAGAGTAAAAATGCTAATCAAACTGAATCCTCTATTAAAAAAGATTAAATTCTTAGTTGAATGATTCTTCGTAATTAATGAATATATAAAAATGAAAATTACAAAATTCAAAATATTAAACCTTTTCATCAATACCTTTATGATCTGTTAAGTTCTTTCAAACTATACTAAAATATGTAGTTAAGATCCATGCCTAGTAATTGAAAATCATAATTACATCACAATTATTAACTCAACTAGAGTTAGTTTCAACTCATCTAGGGTAGTTTGAACCCATTCCATGTTTAAAATCATCTTAATGCACCTTGGGTGAAACTTAACTCTTGAGGATATAAATACAAGGTCATGCCTATTGAATTCTAAACTATTTTGGTGAAAATTTATTATGCACAAATATATTCAACAAGATTGGATATTTTAGAGTTATTGTGTTTGACTTACTCCATAAGCCTCATACAAGTAATGTTACAATGCCCAAATATTAAGGTGATAAATCAAAGCAAAGGTGTCAAGGAAAGGTGAAGCTAAAAAACCCCATTGATGAAGATTTATTGATTTAGAAGTTGATCAAGACATTAAACAAGCCATTTGGAGCTCCAAAGAAGGTAAAAGATTGTATTCTTTTATGTTTTAATTTTGTTTTCATATGCATGCTTGTTACCTATACTCTCCCTAGTGTCTATTCTAGAGGTGTTATTATTTTATTATGTTTATTTGATTTTTATTTCTTAGACTAACAAAATACTAACCTCCCATATACATATTCCTTGAAAACATGTTGGAATGCCCAGTGGGACCTGCACCCCACAAAGCTACTCCCAAGGACTTTTAGATCATTCTCCTAATAATTTTCATGTAAAAATCCAATATTTTTTATCAAATTAGGTGAAAATTGGAGGCTCAAGGACAGTTTTATGGAATTTGTGAAGTTTCCATATGTATTCATGTTCTTTCTCTTTGGAATGATGATATTGCACAATATCATTACTTTAGAATCTATTATAACATTTAATGAATAAGTGGTGTTTCATTAACCCTTAGCTCACCTATGTGTTAGTTAAATAATGAATAATATATTATTTATTAACTTGAGATAAAAACCTTGGTTAAATAAATAATAATATTATAGGTATTTAATTCCTACCAAATTGTATTAAAGGTCATTTCAAAATGTATGGATCTATTATTTCATAATAGTCACCTCCCATCATAAATTTTAAAAATATGGTTTTACCCCTATTTTAAATTCACTAAATCTTGATATGATTTCAAGTGAACAAGGTTATGTGAAAGCACAGAGAAGAAGTCAGATTGAGAGGAATTGTATTGGGGTTGGACTCATTTCTCATAATGATGTATCAATTTGTAGTTTTTTTTACCTCTTTGAGGTTTTACACATTAAATTCACTTTTCAACATTGATTTCTATCTTTGATAATTTATTCATGTATGTAGATCTATTATATGTGATTATATTGCATATCTTTTTTAAAATTTATCATGGAATTAGAGCATGTGATACAATGATTAATTAGTAAGATTGGTTTATTTTCTAGTGTGAAATCAAATTCAAAGAAGTTATTTATTTATTTTTAGCCATTATACATCCCAAAACAAGTAAAAAATTCAAAAAAATGTGATTTTGGGTTGTTATTTCTTAAATCTCTCTCGTAAGGGGTCAAATCTCTTGTTTTTTAGCCTATAAAATCAACCAAAGAGCTTGTGGGAGGATTCAAATGAGTGTTCTAAAGATATATGTTGCTTTAACATGGTTGTATGGCCTATGTAAAACCAAGGAAAAATAAAACTCATAATATAACTTATTTAAGCCATTCTTTTGTTGTTTTATCAATTATGAGGGACTAGATTAAGTGATTTTAGACTTCTGAAAACACTTGTAGAGCTATAAAGGATATCATTCAACTTTTGTATTTTTTACTCTTACCTATGGCATCATAGTATGTCCTCCTACAAATACAAAATTAGGAATATCAGATTTTAGGTAGAAAAATTCAATCTTGAAGGTTTTGGATGCTTAGTTTTAAGATTTAAAAGCTTCTTGTAAAGTTTTAGGGCTTGAGAAGGCCATTCTAAGTAGCTGTAATTTTTTTATCTTTTCCTTTGGTGCCTTTGTACAGCTGGAGCAGCCTATAAAAATCTGAAAATTTATTTTTTTGGTAGTAAAATCAGTTTGTTAAGCTTCTGGATGCTTCATTTCAAGGTTTGAGGAAGATCTGGCAATTTTTTATGACATGAGAAGGCCTCTTTCAACCTCCCTACTCCACCTGGCTGCCATTGTTCTTCTTGAAGCATAATACTACAAGTATATAAAATTTAATATAGTTGGTGAAATTATTTAAAAAATATTTTATTTTTAAAAAATCACCATTTCCACATAAAAGCAAAAGGGGACCACCTAAGTTACCTTTTACTAAAACTAGAAAATTATTTTTGATTTTTTTTTACCTTTTTTAACTTACATGCACATTATCATATATATCTTTTATTTTAAAAATCAATTTAAAAATATTTAAAAATTTTAGTGAATGTAAATTTCTAATCAAGATACTAGATGAGTTAGTAGTTATCCTTTTGCTAAAAACTTGTAAAAAGGGAGGTCAAGGGTTCAAAACTCATTACCTCTACTTATTTTAGTCAAATTATTTTTTGGTCAACTTAGTAATTATAAAACTTTTTTGAGTTTATGTGTAAACTATTTTTAAGTGTTTAAAACCCTAGTTGACCTATTTTAGTTCAAATTAGTTCCATTGATGAAGATTTCTTGATGCACAAGTCGAGAAAACCATTCAATAGCCATTTAAAACTCCAAGGAAGGTAAAAGAGTGACCTCTTTTATGTTTTAGTTGTGTTTTCATATGCATGTTTGTTATTTATGCTCTCCTTGGTGTCTAGGTTAGAGGTGTTGGGAAATTAGTGTGTTTATTTGAGTTTTATTTCTTAGACTAAAAAAATACTAACCTCCCATATACGTATTCCTTGAGAACATGTTGCAATGCCTAGTGAGACACAAACCCCATGAAGTTGCTCCCAAGGCATTTTAGAGCACTCTCTTAATAATTTTCATGTAAAAATTCAAGCGTGTTGATCAAAATAGGTGAAAATTGGAGGCTCAAGGACATTTTTATGGAAGTCATGAAGTTTCCATATGTAGTCACATTATTTCTCTCTAGATTCATGACATTACGCAATATCATTACTTTACAATTGTGATATTGCACAAAATGTCACAATTTTATCCCTCACCATTGAGGTTTTTACTAACTATTTTATGATTGTATGGAAACTGTCATGTTATTGTGTCAAAAATATTGATATTATAATATAACAATTTTCATATCATGACATTGCCATAATTTCAATGATATTATGTTAACTCTCATGATTTTATCTATAAGCACCATAGTTAGACTAACTATTTTATGTTTACAGGGTTAAGTTATGTTATCGATTATAGATTATTGATATTTACTTTATTTCTATGGTATTTTACTTAGATTATCAATTTTGCATTAACTCTATTTTTTGCAAGAAAGTTACAATATTATGCTAACTATTATAATTTTGTAGGAAAAGTCATGATATTGCTCTATGTTTCTATAGTTTTGCACTTTGTGTAAAATTTTGGAAACCTGAGAGAAAGAATTCAATGTTCATTTTTTCAATTATGATTTGATTCTAAGGAAAAGGACCCCTTAACATGTTTTACAAGACCCAAAGGCTAAAAGGAGACATTTAAAACACTCTAAACTTGAAAAATTCACATTTCAAATTGGTGTTTTAAAAATATCTTTCACTCTAGTTATTTTCATTTTATTTAAATATTTCAAAAATAATTTCCAAGGGGCTTGAAATTCACAACATATTTCATTTTGGTGTTATAAAATGAACTTTCACATTAGTTACATACTCATATGAGTTTTTCATTTTATGCTTGTTTATTGAAAGTGTTTATTTTAGAAAAATTAGTGATGCATGTATGCTCTCCCCCATCCCCTATAGGGAAATTAGGTGATAAAAAATGCTCATTATTTTCATTTAGCTACTTGTGTCCAAAAGTATGGAAGGAAAGTTGTTAAGGCCCTCCCCAAATCCATGTGATTTAAGTGACATAAAACCGACCCTAAAGTCATTCCACTTGTCTTTTTTCATCATGTATTTTGGATTGTAAGTGGGAGTTCAATTCCTCATCATGAGTTCTTTATGAAATAATTAACTTGGGAATTCATCTTTTGAAATAATTTTAACCCCACTCCATGGTGGGGTATATAAATTGAGGGTGACCCATTTGGATGATTTTTTTGAGAAGTTAAAATAAGGTCCATTAATGGTACTCAAGCTTAGAACATAAGGGCAACTTGAACATCACATTACACTACGTAAGTGATGAATTTAGTGGTTATTAAAAGGATAATACCTTTTCATAACAAGCTATTTGACACATATCCAAATGACATGATTACATCTCTAGTGTTAACCAAGCTTAGAACCATCTAGAAATGAACAAAAATTAATAGTTTAGACAAACCACTTATCGTGGTCATATTATTAATGCATGATGAGAATCCTTAAGTTCTATGTCATCATAAAAATTCTTGAGAGAAGAGGGGGCCTAAAAACCCTACTTTTCATGTGCTTTTACTATTTAGATCAATAATTTAAAATACTCTCAAGAGAAAGTATATTGATGAAATTGCACAGTATGATGCAACCTTGTCATTTTAGGATTTAGGTCATTACACATAGTTGTCTTTGTCTTTTTTTCCTTTTTACTTGCATGGTTTTGAGTATAAACTATTTGTTTATCATACCACATCAAAATGAGTCTTTTTTATGCATTAATAATTTATTTGAAGAGGTGTTACACCATCTAATTGACACCACACATTTGCCTTAAACTTTTTATCAATACATTTATGTGTGTCACTTTATTTAAAAGGGTGTCATTACACTACCCAAATTCATTAAAAAATCTTTTTGCCTTTGAGTATTGAAACAAAATGTTTTTCATATCTTTAGAGTGCAATAACATTGTTACACTACTCAAATTATTTCAAAGGCTTGTTGAATTATGTTGAAATTATAAATCTTTATCCCATGTGTACCTTTTGGATCTATACCTAGTGTTGTCATGTCCTTCATTCTTATTTATATTATTGTCCATTTTAAAAATTCTATTCTTATAAATCATGTTTTAAATTACCCTAGACAATTTTCAAATCAAAACTTTGATTGGTTTATATTTATGCCTCATCTAATTATGGATTGGAACATTTACCTTTTACCTTTGGGTTATCTAACTTAGGTTAATTTCTTGATCGATTTAAAGACTATTTTTGTGCCTAGATTTGAGGAAGTAGTTTACCTTTCATATGCCTATAGTCCATTACCTTTTAACAAATGATCAAGTTTTTATTTGAATCCAAACACCTATTAGTGTTAAAGTGTTTCATATTTTTTAGATTAAATATATTTCCTATTACACCTCATTTTATTTAAAGCCTAGCTTTTGTGCCTTTTCCAAAAGACCTAGTAATACCTATTTTGAGCCTATCTTTTATGCCTTATTTTCCAAAAATCCTAGCAACCTTTTATTTATTTAGATGTAGATTATAATATTTGAATCATTTTATACCTATGTTTACAATTTTGGTTTGTATTCATCTACTTCACCTTTTGTTTAAGACATTTGATGTTAGACTCTTTTTACCAATTTTTAGCACTGGCCCATTTTATAGATACATATCCATTCATTAGACTAAATTAGACAATGTTTAGACCATTTGTATTTTGGACCTTATTTTTTAGATTTTATAGAAATCTAGGCCTTTTGTAAAATGTTCATGATTGATTTGGGTATGTTTCGTTACACTTGTAGTAGATCCATGTACAATCTATGTTATGATAATGTTGTAAAACAAGATGAATTTATTCAAGACCCATATGATGATGATTCAGTTTGTGACATGGATCCTTATCCTCCTTATAATACTCAATCTAGATACTAAAGCCAAGATCTTCAAGGATAGTAGTTGGTGATACCTTCTATGATTCAATTAACATACCAAGTTTTCCCTTTTAATGATAATGGTACATGATCCCCTACCTATAACATTAACCCTCCTTTGGATCATGATAACAAGCAAGATTCATAATTCCCTACCATTACCATTCCAGGACTATGTTGTTTGGCTCATTATAACAACCAATATTCACAATGCCCTGTCATTACTATTTTAAGATGTCATCCTTTAGCTCCTGATACTAATCATTCATCATAGTGCCCTAGCATGACTATTCCAAGAGCTCATCCTTTGGCTTGCAACATCAACTAAGATTCATAATGCCCTACCATTACTATTCCATGACATCATTTTTTAGATTGTAATAACAAAGTAAGCTTTATAATTCCCTACCATTACCATTTCAGGACCTCATCTTAGGGATTGAATGAGCAAAAAAGATTTTTAATGCCCTCCAATTACCATTCTAGGCCTCTCTATGTATGGAAGCTCATTCTCCCAATAAGGTTATGTAATCATAACTCGATGAGTCATAATTACCATCATAGGCTAGAAATCAATCTTTGTTAAGCCCATATTAGATGAGCCTATTTACAAAGATGTCATTATCTAACCATCAATCATCCCTTATCTATTGCCAACCTTACCCCAATTTAAAAACTTGATGCTAGTCTTCGAGCCACAAAATAGCCAATCATTACCTCTCCAATAAATCCAATTCTTTGAAGACCAAGATGTGTTCAAAATTGAAATTTTACAACTACTTGTAAATTAAGTCCAAGAGAACCAACCAATCTATGATGTTTATATTGAAACACCTATTTGCGATGAGTCATCTTGTGAGAAATCACCTTTTTCTACTATCCTTATTATCAAGGAATCTAACTCTGATAAGCTAGCCTTTACTGAGTCACTTCTTAATGATTATAACTACTTTTGGTCAAATCATTATCTTAAACATTATAATATTTTTAAAGATCCTCCCTTTGACAAGATAGTCTATGTGGAGTTGTCTCTTAACCTTTTACTCCTTGATGAGGAGTCTCACTTTGGCAAATTAATCTCTTTAGATCCCATTATGTCATCACAAGCTGTTACTTGTCCAATACCAAACATTCCATAAGACATCATTATAATATCATCCACAATTAAATAAGAATCAAAATTAAAGTCACATTTTATTCTTGAACTAACATTATATTTAGCATTAGAATTAGACTAAATGTTAGTCTCAACATTGAATTTAGATACCTTTAAGTTAGACTCATCTTAAAAATCAAAATATGTTTGTGTCTATTATAATATCAATTACACATACCTTGTAGATCAATTTGAATATATTTTTTATCCTTCCATGGTTTTTGAGGATGATTACTTCAGCAGTGACACAAGTTTTCCTAATATCTTATATAAGGATTGTATTGTCTCTTTCCATTTCATTATCATTCCACATGCCATTAACACCAACAAACATAAAAAATATATTGAAATTCTACCTCTAAAAAGTGTTGATTAGGACCAATAGAATCATATTTTCTCAAACTACATTCATGGTGACATATTAGTTGTAGAATATTAGAGGGATAAAGACCACATTTATACAAAATAAGAACAATCTCCTACTGAGACCTTTTTAGAGGTGTTATTTCAAAAGAAAAATACAAACTCAACATCTTCTAGTGAAAATATTTTAGAGGCACTAGAAGATAATTAAAGATAAAAGTCAACATTCCTTAGTGAAACCTATTTGGATGCACTATGGGTTAATCAAGATAACTTCATTGGTGAAAACCTCATTGACGCACCAATATTTGAGAAATATAATTCTTCACTAATTGATAAAGACATTATTAAAGATAACATCTAAAAAACTTCCAATATATAGCATAATTAGATGGTAGTTATTCTTATTCCCAAATGATATTAAAATTTGGTGGTCCTATCAAGAGCATATTCAGAAGTATTCAGCCCCACCACAACCAAAGTTATGTCAAATCTAGAATCATCAAAATTGTATGTGTCTAAAAATATTGATCTTCATTTATTTCTTAACTATTATAAATACCATTACATTCCATCTTTCCATCACCAAATTAGACCTATCACCCAATATTTTTCTATATTTACCATCCTTGGATGCACTTTACTTTGTAGAGGCTACAAAGACACCTTGTCTCAACGTTTGAAAGAAACACAATCAATGACCAATGAAGATAATAATAACATTCTTGGAGTCTAAATATGCACTAGGTTCTTGATAGAGTAGATATTTAGAAGAGGTGTGGGAAAGAATTTAAACATGATTGACTTTTCTAGTTGTACCATATGTTGATTAAGATGTGCATCTCCACTTTAATAGGAATAATAGAAATAATTACCTTGATAAAACTATTTGCCTTGATTTTTTCACTTTCTATTTATCTTATCATTATTTCATACCCTACCATTTACCTTACCTTGTCACTTGGGGGAAATAATATTATAATTTTTCCCCCCTTTCATCATAACATCATCATTAATTTCCCTATTCCTCACCCTATACAATTTTACCATACCTTCCCTATTGACCAGACTTTTTTTACCTACCCTACCTACCCCTTTTTGATCTTGGTTCCATTGGTTATTTAAACACCTTATATGAGAGGATTTTGATCTAGTTTTAATAATTTTAGAATTATATTTTCAAATGGTAGTATGTGATGGTAGTATGATAGTGGAGATAGTAATTAAATCTCTTATATACATTTGACTGGTGCCACTGATTATAACTACCTTTGGGAAAATCAATATTCCACCTTGTGTTAATAATTATAACTACCCATAAGCAAATTAATATCACTAACCTATTATTATATTTCCTAATTATAAGTGCATATGGTAAAATTAGGAACAATACCTTTACCATGCATTTTCACATCACCTTGCCATTATTTTTATCATTTGACTTGCCATTTGCGTAAATCTTTAAACTTACTACTACTCGATCATATATCCTTGCCTTCTATGTTATTATAACTATAGTGACTTGAGGCTCTTATGGGAATATGTAGTTAGTGATCGATTCACTTTGAGGTCAACTCAGTCTCCCTTCTCCAATGATCTTATCATTTTGTGAGAAACCTAAGCTACCACTATCACCATTTTGTGAGCAACTTAATCCAATGACCTTGATATTTTACGAGTGGTACCTTATCAATATATAAATTGTTGAGATACACCAAAAATTCCAAAAATGTTTGGAAAATTTTAAAAATCCTAAAAATTAGAAAATCTACTTACCATCTCTTAGAGAGATACAAAGACTCAAAATATAAAAAACATTTATCATTTTTAAACCTAGTCAGTCATCTTCAATTTGCACTATTGGGGCAAATTCATTATTGGTTCTAATCCATTCCACTACCATTAGGGGTGTGAATTTCTTGGAGGCACCACCTATTTATCATTTCATTGAGCCTTCACACATGGATTTTGACTTGGTTGATGATAAGATGTTTTTTATTGCTTTTACTTTAAAGCTTTCTGTGTGTTTGTTTTTTTAGTTATTTTTTTGTTTGTTTTATTATTTGTTTGATTTCATTATTTTGCCTTGACTCATTTTATATATGTTCATTAGGTTATTCCTTTCACATTATTCTTGAGTCTATCCATATTCACATGCCAACATTATCATCAGGGTTTTTATCATTGGTGCATTATTTTTAATTGATTATTAGATCATGAATCAGTCCTTATACACATTATGACTAGTTCATCATGGTGTTTTATATCATAATGCATATCATCAAATACTATATAAAAAATCATATAGATAAATATTAAAATCAATGTATTCATAAAAACTTCTTCTTGGTAACCTTGGAAAACCCCCCACCCTTCTTGGTCAAATCAACCCATTAACCATTATAGTTGTATCAATGCTAATAAGGATGAGCATATCCCCATTGGTAGGTACAAAAAAATAATTCACATTGATCTATTTTTATTCTTATATTCTATTCATCATTCCATTTTCTCCCACAATAGGTGAACTACATTGTCTAGAGGTCTATTCAAACTATGTAGGTAGTTTCATCACTTTGTGCATTCTTGTGTGCCTAGTTATTTGTGGCTTCTTTAATAATTATACCATAATATATACATATGTTCCCAAAAAATATTAATTTATATGATATATTATATCCTTGAGGTATTCTTTCCAATATACCTTATTAGGGCACAATAAAAAATCATTATTCATTCTAGGTCATCTTAATGATTATAACACCTACAGGAAAATCATTATTTTGATTCATCTTCCTTATTGTGGCATGTGCCTATGCCACTAATTATAACTACCTTTGGTAAAATTAGTGTCTCAACCTTTTTTATTTATTATAAACATCTTTATGAAAATCAATAATTTTTAAATAAATGCATTCAAGCATTCTCTCAATTGGATTAATCTCACCCATAGGTTAATTTATTTCTTTTTTTTAATTTTCAAGGGACCATACATCACATGTATTTATCAACCACTCCCTCAAGGGGTCATCATTATAGGCTCCCCAAAAAAAAAATAGCTTCTTATTCAATCATTATCTTCTTTCATTTTTAATAGCCTTTTTCATTATTTGAGAAGACATTATTATGCTCATATCTTACAATGCCTTCCCAAATAGGGGTAAACTATAGACATCTAATTTTCGCCATAAATGGATTTTGACTAGATTTTAGATTAATTCCTACCAACAATTGAAAATTAGACCTATGAATCACTAGATGTCTCAAATTTATTTATGTGCCATTTATTAATGCTTGGAATCATGTTGAGGTATCCCTATTTATGATACTAGCCTGTATGTAACAAAAACTTCTCATAGATTCATTTTTAATCACCTTATGATTACAAATATCAATTTTTCCTATAGACATATTAAATGGGGAACTTTATTAAATCTTAAAAATATAAAAATCACTAATCAAATTGAATCCTCTAATTAAACAAGATTAAATGATTAGTTTAGTTATCCATTTTCAATTAATGATTATCTCAAATTGGAAATTCCAAAATTCCAAATATCAAGCCTTTTCATCATTACCTTTATGATTTTTAAAGCTCTTTGAAAATATCCTAAAATATCTAATTGAGATCCATTCCTAGTAAGTGAAAATTATAATTACATGACAATTATTAACTCAACTAGCATTAGTCTCAACTCACATAGGGTTAGTTTGAACCCATTCCATGTTTAAACTCAACCTTAACTCACCTTGGGTGAGATTTAATTATTGAGGCTATAAATACAAGGCCATGTCTATTTAATCCTAAACTATTTAAGTGTAAAGTTATTATGCACAAATATCTTCAACAAAATTGGATAATATAGAGTTATTATGTAATATTTACTTCATAAGCCTCATACAAGTAATATTACTGTGGCCAAATCTTAATCTAAGAAATAAAAGACAAGGTGTTAAGGAAAAATGAAGCCAACAAATCTCTATCGATGAATATTTTTTAATGTACAAGCTGATCAAGCCATTCAACAAGCCATTTGGCTCTCCAAGGAAGGTAAAAGAGTGTAATATTTTATGTTTTAGTTATGTTTTCACATGCATGCTTGTTACCTATATTCTCCCCAATGTCTAGGTTAAAGTTTTTATGATTTTAATGTCTTTATTTGAGTTTTAGTTCTTGGACTAACACAAGTCTAACCTCCCCTATATGTATTCATTATCCATAGAAATTACCTCTTCCATATCATTACCTGAACAAGTTATATTCTTAATAAATCCATCACATCCTTATATTTTCATCTTTAATGACACTTTAAAGTGTGCATATCTCATTAAATTTGGAATATTTACTAGGGTTAAATATCTCATTCTTGGAATTAAAATTCAAAGTGACATCAACATAAAACATATGAATTACATTTTTCATTTCATTCCCATTCCCCATATCATCATTAACCAACTTAGATTTCCTAATGAGTAAGATCATGTGAATGTCCCATAATTATACCCATCCATATGTGATTTTTCCAATACAATGAACTCAAATTCTAGACCTTCATCACTCCACCTTTTTATCTCATTGGGAATAGCTTTGTCATATTTTCATTTTTTTATATATGACATTAAATGGATGACCTAAAATATTTGATCACATTTGTAGAGTCATCACCCTAATTATACCTATTTTTCATCCCTAAATTTGATTAAAAAAAAGAAGACAAACTATTATATAGGGTCATTACTGACATTAAAGGACCTTGGTTTTTTTCCCATTAATTAGCTGATCTAAATGAGAAATGTGAAATTATAGAGCTCTTAAGTATTGTCATAAGAATCCCTTACCACCTATCATACAAAACCAAATTCTAATTCATCAACCTAATCTCCCTAACCCCTATACCTACTTATGTCAAACATTTATTCATCAATTTTCTTATCTAAAACTCAAAAAATTAAGTGCACAAGGCTGGTCTATCACTTTCTATGTGTGTAAATATGGTGAGCCTAACATGAAATGCATTTGATTTTTTCTATTCCTCTTTTCTTCCTTTTTCTCATTTTTCAATCTCTTCCAAATTATTTGGGTTTTTATATACCCCCTCAATATGTGTTTTCATAATATATTTGACAAAACTAAATACTTTTACACCTATATAAGGAGATTTTAATCTAGTGGTGAAGAGTCGATCTATAGTTTTAATAACAACACATCAACATAAAATATATAAACCCAATATCAAAACCATCCCTTCAACTCAAAAAATGGAATAAGCATAGCGTTACATGAAGTGAAATATATATCTAAATTTTCTAGAAATCACCTTGATAATAATAAAATGTCCTCACCATTGGAAGTGGGAACAACCTTCATGTTGAAATAAGATCACATGTGATTCTACAAATATGAAATGTTAAAAGTGTAACCAAGTATGATCAGTACATTGATAGCTCTATAATTTAGAAGATGGGATAATTATACTATAAGTGTATTTAAAATCCAACACTAATAATAGAAACACCCAATGGCTCATTTGGAGAGCTCTAACCCAAATTTATTTACCTGTGTTCATAAAATCATACATCCTAAACATAAAACTAAGGAGATCACCAGAACCACTATACTTCATCCTAAAATGAACTTATCCCAACTTTGGTGGGTTGAATTTGAAATTTAGATAATATAAAGGCCTCTCTAAATAAAGGGATGGTTAGTAATTCTCTTAACCAAGGTCATTCCTACCCCATTCCCATTATATGGAAAATTTACCAACTAATACTCTATTTACTAACCAACCTTTTTCCAACCATGCCTCAAGATAATATCCTTTTTATATCCTTACTCATGGTGTCCCCAATCCACTAACTTAAAACATTCCCACTTCATATCAACCTCATATTCAAAACCCTATTGGAAGTGTCTACACCTACAACCATCTTAACAATGTGGTAATCAATACACCACCACATTACATCCCTCCAAGTTATGCATCTTCTAATCAACCAACCACATGCACTCTTCCTTTTCAAGTGTCACATATTTCTCCTTCAAATAATTATATTTAATAATAATATCACATGTATTCTAATTATAGATAGCTAGATAACTAATTTTTGACTTATTATACCCTAGCTTATCAAAATACTTTTTCATTTTAATAGTTTCCCATATTTCCCTCTTCAATGCCACCATGCCTTTGGAAAACTTCAATACTATGGGGGCATATTATAAATATTAGAAATATCCTCTCAATCACATTATAAGATGATTATTTTACCTTATATCCTACTTGACCTCCCTAAATTCAAAAAAGGAGATCCAAATGCACATATCAAGGCATATGTTATTTCTATTTGAGAGATATTGTATTTGTATTGGGTATTTGAAAAAAACCATAAAAACCTTGAAGTAGTTTCCCTTGATTGGTATTATCACCTCCTTGAGTGGTCTATACATCATTTTCACCAATTTGTGGTTGATGTTTTTAAATCCTTTCATATGAAAAAACTCCTTAAGACTATGGTATGAGAGTTATTACACACCAAGAAAGAAAAAAATGAATATGTTACCCACTTCATCAAAATATGAAAAAAATATATTATAATCATGTAGTAGCATGCCACACTTGGACCAAATATAACTATGTTATCTATTTTTACACTCCTAAAATAAAGAAATGAGGAAATATGTTAAAATATTACCTTATCAGTTCTACAAAGAATCAATTGAAAGTGATATAATAATTAACCAAGTAGCCACTGATAATAATCCAAAAACATATAGGGCCAATAGAAATATAGTTCTTGAAAACCATAATAATGGGGGTTATGAAATATCTAACCAAAGTAACCCCATCAACCAAGGTCCTAAAGTTATAATAAGCAAAAAATAAAATGCCACTTAAAATGGTGTGATAGAACAAAATAATATGACAAAACCTATCAACAAAAATATTTCTCAACCCATGAACAACAAAAATAATAAAAACAACAATAATAATGTGAGTGCAAGGAACTAGAATCCTCAACCCATAATTCTTATGTTTTATTTTAACTATCCTATACCCATAGCACTATTGTCACTCATTTTCTAACCCTTGGAGAGGTATTTCAAGCCTACTCTAATTGAGTGGAACATGGGATTACCCCTAGACCCATGGGTTGTCTATAGTATGGGTAAACCTTTATATTAAAGGGCTAGCTCCTTAGATTTATCTATCTAAGATCATCACCTATACTACTAAAATTTTGAGATGAAAATGGATAAAAATAACATGAAATAAACATAAAATAATGAGATGGTATACCAAGTTAATCTCCACAAGACTACCATGAATTTAGACTATGAAAGATGACTCACAAAATTGATCTCAGCATCGTAGATTTATCTAACATAAGTGTTTGAAAATGGAGGTGAAAATCAATGCATATCCCAAGGTGAATGAATAATAGGTCTAGTTATAAATGCTATTACCCTTACCAACACTTAAATACAAACAATAACATTAACTAAACTTCATGTTACCTATTAAAGAGTAGGTTACTTGCATAAAACATGAAAGAGTAAGGTGAACACAATGATATATAGTTATCACTTGTCATTCAACTATGCAATGCACTACTTAACACACCTAGAAAATAATTTTTGAACTCAAAACATGCTTGAAATATTTTATTGAAAGGCAAAAAAAGTACTCAAACTAGTGGGGCTTCACCATACCATATGTGGATTCTTTTACAAAGCCAAAAATTACTACTTATATAAAGAAATTGAAGAGAGAGGGGCATAGTAGGAGAATATTGAAAAGTGTCCCTATGAGCTAAAAAAATAAATGGAGTTATGATACATTCCAAAAAAAATTCCAAGTCCATGTGTCTTACTTTCGAAGAAGTTCTAACATCCAAGAGGTGAAGGGGCTACAAACTGGCTTGACACCTTGACTAACTACTTGAAGATTTCCATTCTTTGCATGAAAGGAGTGAAAAATGGACCTTACAGTAATGAATTTTCATTAAATTATCCCATATAACTCATTTTACATATTCCATACCTTAATAAATTTATCTGATATGAAATTCCATCATTCATTTGCATACATGTCTTGAAACTCTTCCTTTCCCATGCCTAGCTTGGTCTAAGTGGCCTAAAACTCAAGTTCATCTTATTAAAGTCACCATATCTCCATGAATTATCTTAAAATATGTTATCAAGCCTAAAAAAATCATATTGGTTATTGGAACAACTCCCAAGAACTCATTTTTCTCCTCAAGCCCTCACTAGGCCTATTTTCCTTGTGGCCCTAAAACATATAAACCTCATTATATATGGATTTATATGGTTGATACTAATAAACCAAGGGTATATTATAATACCCATTATGACCTTAAAACTCCGTGTAATGTTTCATCTTCATATACTGAGTAAAAGTTCATCTTTTCTACTTTCCTCTCTCTCGAATTAGGCCTCCTTACCTAAAACCAAGTTTTCTTGCTCTAGATTTCTTCCATGCATGTTAAATCACCCAAAATAATTTGTTACATATTCTTATTCCATCACAAATCTCCATGTCAATTTTTTTGTCATGATACCCTATGGAAGTATGCAAACCAAAAAATGAACTAGCCTCCTAGTCTCATTTTGAACCTATTTGAGACTCCCTTGGAAAGTGGACCTTATTTGACCACCTATAAAATATAATATGAATTTTTTTTGAATTAAATAGTTAGGTCACATCTCAAATGACCTCATAAATTTATTGGTAAGTTTTTCCTTTCCAAGAACACCTACAAAACACCTAAAAACATTTAAAATAAGACATTTATGGTAGTCTATACAATTACAAGTATATACCAAGTAATTGTGGGAAACCTCCTTGGAGTAATAAACAATATAAAATATTTATAGCTATCAAGCTATGGAATTAGATGTGATTTATATGTCTTTTTTCCTTGAGTGGTCACTATCAGGGTTTTAGAGGGTTTAAGACCTATTTGGGGTCATAACAATTGTTTATAAATAACATATCACCAATCAACCTCCTTCAACATGGAATTCTTTTTGACTAACCTCATCAAGTATTCCAAGTATCTCATCTTCCCATGAAAAGTCTGATCTATGTTATGAGAATGTGAATTTGCTCCTTGGGTGGCATGCTTAGCTCTATTAAACTTGAGAGGGGTCAAATTTTAGTTTTGATCCTCAAAAATCCATTCACTACTAAGATAAGTTCGAGAACCTTCAATAAATCCCTCAAAATTATTCTAAATGCTTTGGTAATGATTGTTACCACTCTGCATGCATCTAGTGTACTAGTCAAGTGTCTTGTTACACCTCAACTGCACTTGGATTGAAAATGAAGTTTGGTGCCTCATTAAAGTGTATGGAAATTTGTTTTTGTGACTTTTCATTGTCTCAAGGACCCTCAATTAGTTTTTTCATACTTGTTTTATGCTTTTGAGACCTCGAACATACCCCTTGGTCTCAAGACGACCCCTTACCAATAGAGTAGGCAAGGTCTGAGACAAAATAGTAAGTACATCTACTACTTATATGGATTTTAATTTATCATTAACATTTTAATATACTCATAATAATATTTTGCACCAATTTTCAAGGTTAAACTATACCCATATAGGCTTCAAAACTATAATTTCCCTCATGACTAGGTGGGTCTACTTCTATGTGTTAATTGACTGTATATATAGTTTAGAACTCAGTTTGCTCAATACTCATTTTATTTCCTTTGGTATTAACTATTGAATGTGGATCCCATTTCAACACCCCTAAGGTAAAAATAAAATTATCAAGGCAATTTTAACATGTAATTTTTAATTTCATAAATGGTGGGGAATATTTTTGAGTATGTTAACCACTTTCCACAGTTGTGGCCCATTTTATGGAGAAGTGGGTAAGGTGTTGAGAGAATATGGGGATTATGTTTATCTTGGGTGGTTATAACATCCCTTATTTAGTGGGGATATGGTTATCTCCATGGTATGACACATTTTTTAAGGGATTTTGGAAATTATAAATATGAGTGAGGGGAAACACATTAAGCATTTAATTTTTCATCTCATTTTGAGCTTTGTATTCTCTCTTCAATTGGTGTGATTAGGTTTGAGGTATAGCTTAGCATTTTGAGAATTATGGTGTGAATTTAGGTTGGAGAAATTTATCTCTATGAGAGGTTTCTTTTTTAGAGTTATCTTGTACTCATGTCTATAATATTATAGACAGGTTCTAGGTGGATGTAGTCTACATTGGGTGAACCATGTTATATCAGTGTTATGTTTGTATTTTCTTAGATCTAAATATTCCTTCATATGTCTCTACTACTATGATTTTGAGGAATTAATTCCATGTTCATGTTACTATTTAATTTATAACTTATTCCTAACAATTTTTATTAGATCTAGCTTTAGCAATTTTGCTAAAGTGGTGAATCAAAGGGAAAGATATTAGTTTGAGTGGGAATTATGGTAGATAATGGAAGATATAAAGTTGAAAAATTCAATGGGTAGAATTTTAGATTATGGAAGATGCAAATGGAGGATTACTTATTTTATAAGGATATTCCTCACCTTGTGATGAGGAAAGTAGTCCAACCTTCAAGTATGGATCTAGTAGATTGAAATTTGCTTGATAGGAAAGCACTGGGATCCATAGGGTTGTGCCTTACATCGTCATTTGCCTTCAATATTTTAGATGAGATGACCACATTTAGTGTAATGAAAGAATTAGGGTAGTTATATGAAATACCCTCTAACTCTAATAAGATATTTTTTTATGAAAAAGGTTATTTAATATGAAAATGTATAAAAATGGTTATGTAAATGATCATTTGAATGATTTTAATACAGTTGTGAGTATGCTAAATTTTGTTGGTATTAAATTTGAAGATGAAGTTAAGGATTTATTTATTTATTTTTCCTTACCTGATAGTTGGGATAGCCTTGGTATGGCTGTGAGTAATGCCATCCCTACTAAGGAAAGTTTAAAGTTTGAGGATGTTATAGGTGTGATTCTTAGTGAGGAAATGTGATGAAAGGGCACTGGGGAATAATATTCATGGAATTATTTGATGGTGGAGACTAGAGTAAGATAAAAGGATAGAATCAAAGGAAACCATAGAAAGTCAAAGGGTTAGGGAAGATATAAATCTAGAGCCAAGATGGTGTGTTGGCACTATGGGAAAAGTGGACACACAAAGAAGGAATACTGGGAACATTGGGACAAGATGACCAAACATGAGGAGACCAAGGAGGTAAATATGATAATAGGTATTGTTAGTTAAGATATTTTAATTATTTCCTTGGATAATGTTATTGAATATTAGGTACTAAATTTAGGGTTTCTTTTCATGTCACCCCACATAGGAATCATTTTACTTATTATGTTCAAGGAGATTTTAGACATGTTTATCTTGGTGATGATGAACCATGTAGTATAGTAGGGGAAGTTTATGTTCAGGGGAATATGCAAAATGGGAATACATGGCTACTAAAGGATGTCAGACATGTCCCATAGTTAAGATGGAATTTAATATCAATAGGGTAGTTAGATAGTGATGGATGTTTGGTGATGTTTATAAAAGAGTCTTGAAAAGTTATTAAGGGTTCTCTTATGATTGCGAGAGGAAATAAAGTTGGAACTTTGTATTTGAATAGTAGTGTTGATCACTATAACTTAGTTGTTATAGATGGATATGTAACTTTATGGCACTATGGGCTCTGTCATATGATCTAGAAGGGCATGGATATCTTGAAAGACAAGTTTCCCATATTTAAATAGTTTGACTTAGACTTCTATGATGATTATGTGTATAAGAAATAGAAGTAATATAAGTTATTGAGTGTTAGGCCTGTGAAAAAGGAGAATAAGTTGGATTTGGTTCACTCTATGTATGAGGGTCAGCTTAGGTATCTTCTATTGGTGGTTAAAATTAATATGTTCATTTATTGATGATGCAACTAGGAAATTTTGGGTTTATTGTATTAATAAGAAATAGGATTTGTTTGAAAAATTCAAGAGATGGAAAGATTTGGTTGAGAATGAAATAGGTCTCAATTTGAAATGTCTCAGGTTGGATAATGGAGGTGAGTATTGTAGCAAAGCATTTGATGATTATTGTTCACAAAATGGAATTCATAAGAAAATGATGGTTCTAGGGATGCCATAGGTGAATGGAGTGTTAGAGAGGATGAATAATACAATCATGGAGCATACTAACAACATGAGGTTGCATGCAAGACTACCCCTAATGTTTTGGGTAGAAGTAGTTAGCATAATGATAATATCTAATTAACAAAGCACCTTCAATTCTTTTGGACAAAGGCATACCTAAGAAATTTTGGTCTAGTGAAAAAGTTAATTATTCTTTTCTTAGGGTCTTTAGATGTGAGGAATTTGTTCATGTTTACAAGAAGGATAGGACCGAGTTAGAAGCTAAGTCTAAGACATGCACCTTTATTGGTTATGGTGAGGATGACTTTGGTTTCTAGATTTGGAGTCTTAGAGACAAGAAAATATTTTGGTCTAGAGACAGTGTCTTTAAATAAAAATTCATGTATAATGATCAGTTGCAAGAATAGGAAAAAAAAGATTACATAGTGTTGCATGATATTAAAAATAGTAAGGTGTCCAAGGAAAACATCTAGAAACCTCCTACATAAGATCCGCAAACTCTTATAGTAATAAGGCCTTATAGGGTAAGAAGATCTCCTAAACATTTTTACCCATCTTTGAGTTATTTGTTACTTACTAATAGTGGAGAAACAAAACCTTTTGAAGAAGCAATGTAGGTGAATGCTAGGAAGAAGTGAGAGCAAGCCATAGAATATGAACATAGTCCTCTCATGCAAAAATAGATGTAGGATTTGGTGAAGCTACCCAAGGGAAAGAGATAATTGTAGAAAAATTGGTTAGAAGAGGATAGATGAAGGAAAAGGTAAAAGGCTCTATTGGTGGTCAAGGGGTTTGTATAGAAGAAAGGTATTAATTTTGATGAGATTTTTTCTCCTACTGTTAAGATGAATTTCATTAGAATTTTGATTAGTATAATTAAAGTAGAAGATTAACATTTAGAATAATTAGATGTGAATATTGCATTCCTTCATGGTGATTTGGAGGAGAAATTATAAATGGAGAAACAACAATGTTTTGAGGTCAAAGGAAAGGATAAATTAGTGTGCAGACTAAAGAAGAGTTTATATTCCCTTAAATAAGCTCCATGATAATGGTATAAGAAGTTTGATAGTTTTGTGTTAGAATATGGTTACTTCAGGTGTCATTCTAACCATTACATGTATGTCAAGAGATTTAAGGATGGTAATTATATTATCCTATGATTATATGTAGATGATATGTTGGTTGTAAGAAAAACATGCAATAGATTTAAGTACTCAAGAAGCAACTTGGTAATTAATTTTCTATAAAGGATTTGGGTGTAGCAAAGAAAATCTCTGGTATGAGGATAACTTAGGATGGGAAGGAGAGGAAGTTGATCTTATCCTATGAAGAGTATGTGAAGAAAGTTTTGGAGAGGTTTAGTATGTAGGATGCTAATCTAGTTGGGACTCCTTTGGTAGGCCATTTTAGATCAATAAATGATCAGTGTCCCAAGATATAAGAAGAAAAGATAAATATTTCCAAGGTACCTCACTCATCATTGGTTGGTAGCCTAATGCATATTATGGTTTATACTAGGATAGATATTACCCATGTAGTAAGATTAGTAATTAGGTACATGAGCAATCTAGGTTATGAGTACTAGTAAGCAATGAAGTGGATTCTTCTATATTTGAGAGGAACCACGGGTACAACATTGTTTTTTGGTGGATCAGATACCACTTTGTGTGGTTCTGTGGACTCAGATATGGATGGGGATGTTGATAGTAGGAGGAGTAAAATAGGTTATGTATTTACTATCAAGGATACAAAGGTTAGTTGGATTTCTAGGATATTAAGGGTTGTGGATTTATCAACCATAAAGGATGAGTATGTTATTACTATAGTGGCTAGTAAGGAGATGATTTAGTTACAATAGTTAATGAGCTGGGGAATAAGTAGGAAGTTAGAGGATTACATAGTGATAGTCACATTGATATACATTTCAAGAACTCTAATTTTTACTTAAGGATGAATCACATATAATTTTAGTATCATTTCATCAGGACAACTTTAGATTTGAGCTACAATTTAGGTGATGATTCCACCCCAATTGATGATAAAACTTTTGAGAGCCATAACTTTTGCACCGTAGCTCCAATTGACTCACTATTTGAACCATTGGAAAGATAATAATGAGAATAATGTATTGAGATGTCATAGAGATCCACTAGACGGATTTTGACCCCTAAAAACTGAATGGAAGTGCCCCAAATTTTAATTTTAGTAGTGCAGTCTAAAAATAGTAAGTTTCTAAAAATAGTAATTCCTCAAATTCTATATTGTTCTAAATCATGGAAGTCAAACCAATTAATCTCACTTGAGATTGGTGACCTTAAAAATACTCTCCCTACTTTCAAAATGTTTTAAAATGAATATGTAACCTAAAATGGAAATCAGATATCTCTTTGCAGAGATAATCATATAGTTGTATTACGATCTTGAGTAATAAAACATCTCTTCTCAGAGAATTCATTATTAATGTTATTTTTTGTTCTTGAAATATTTTTCAACCAAAACTTTTGAGTTTTGTATTGGTGGTATGAGAGTGGTTTCTCTTGAGAGTGTATGATCCTAATGATGAGGTTAGGCTATAAGAAGCTTGGGTGGAAAACAACAGAGCTTCCAAACTATCCACCTATTTGCTCCAAATGACTTCAAATGGTAGACGACACCAAGACATTTGATCCTTTTAGGGTAATGGTGAATGAAACCCTTGAATGGCAACAAGAATAGGTTCTACAACAATTTTCCCAAATTCTCTAATAAATCTTGATGGGAAATTTTGGCTCCTTATCTGCACTTCCTATATCTTCATCCATGGAATGCCCTTTCAGTGCCCCAACACCCTTCAAGGTTCATGTAAATTTTGATATTCCTACATTTGAAGGCAACATCAATGCTGATATAGTAGAAAATTGGTTAGATCAATTATCTTCCTACTTTTTTGTAAATAAATTCATTGATGGAAAAAAGATCACTATTACTCTTTTGAAAGCATCATTACCCATGAAAAATTGGTGGAAATTGTACAAAAAGAGGTTCAATATAGATGACATTGGTCTTGAGGTGGAACCTACTTGGGTTGGTTTTATGGAAGTGGTAAAGGAAGAATACTATCCCATTAGAGCATATGATGATCTATACATACAATGGCAATAACTTCACCAATGTAAGGACCAATCTATTCAAGATTACATATACATTTTTCATTCTTTATCTACAAGATTGGGCATCCAAGACATTGAGAAACATAAGACTCTCAAATATCATGGTGGACTATAATGGTACATACAAGGGGGAATGGAACTCTTCAATTTGGAAACCCTCGGTGAGTTATACAAGTTCATAGTAAAGATTGAGTATAAGCATGGTAGAAAGAATACAAAGAATCAACCTTAAAAATGGAAAAGTGACAAGGAAGGTCAAACATGAGGCCAAAATTTGAAGTAAAAGGAGTTTCAAGATAATAAACCCTAGAAGGGGAAGGTTGGAAAATGGTGTGATTACCACAAAACTAGAACTCTAAAGAAGAATGTTGAGCCATCAAGTCACTACTTTTTGAGTCACAATACTTGACATCTACTACTCTATCTCATACACAACCTATAATCGAACAGGATGAAGAAGAGATTATAGATGCTGAGCCTAATACCATCATTGTTTCATCATAGACCCAAGATGAAAGACCAGATGACAAGGAAAGATTGTTTCACTCCAAATTATGGGTAAAAGGTAAGCCTCTACATTTCATTCTTGATAGTGGGAGTCAAAATAATTTAATCTCCATTAAAGTTGGGAGAAGTCTAAATCTATCCATGAAGCCTCACCCAAAGCCATATAGTATTAGATGGTTGAGCCTAGGGAGAGACCTCCATGTCACCCATCAGTGTATTCTTTCATATGCAATAAAACCTTTCCAAGATGAAGTCTTGTGTGATGTAGCCAATCTAGATGTTTGTGATGTACTCCTTCATCAGCCATTCATGTATGATAAACATGGCATCTATGAATCATGAACCTAAAGAATCACCCTCACTCTTGGAACAAGGTGATACAGGGTACCAGGGGTACCACCTCCCACATCTATCTCCCTAATTAGTGCCAAGAAATGTAAGAGATTGGTGGAAAAGATAAAGCAATTCATTTTCATGGTGTTTAAATGACAAAAATCCAAGAAGGCTATTGTTATAGTCCTAACTACACAATCAACACAACAATAGAAGTAGATGGGAAAAATCATAAGAGAATATGATGACTTATTCAAGTCACCCACATGAGTTCCACTACATTACCAGGTAAAACATTCTATTGATGTGATCCTAGGATCACCTTTGCCTAATAGTCTTTTGTATCATAGATCATTTTTATAGAATGATGAGTTAAAAAGATAGATTCAAGAATTGATCCAAAAGGGTCACATTAGGCCAAGCTCTTCATCCTATAGTAGCCCAATTATCCTAGAGCCAAATAAATATGGAACATGGAGACTTTGCATTGACTATCAAGCCCTGAATAAAATCACTATGAAGAATCACTACCCTCTCCCTAGGATTGATGACCTGCTAGACCAACTCCATGGTACAAAGTTCTTCACCAAAATTTATCTCAAATCTCACTATCACCAAATTCCCATCGATCCTATCGATGTTTAGAAGACTAAATTCAAATCTAAAGAGGGGCTCTTCGAATGGTTGGTTATGACTTTTGGCTTAACTAACACACCTATAACCTTCATGAGGATGATGGATGACATCTTGCGACCCTTCACCAACTCATTCATGATTTTCTACCTAGATGACATACTCATCTATAGTAGAACATGGGAGGAACATCTACAACATGTTCATAAAGTGATTAAAACTCTTTAGGATCACAAGTTATATGCAAATCTTGACAAATTTACATTCAAGATAACAATAACAGTACCTCAGGTACATTATGAATGATGAAGGGGTCCATGTTGATCTAGAAAATATTTAGGTTATTTAAGATTGTCTTACACCAAGGACCCTCATAGAACTTCACATCTTCTTGGGTTTTACAAATTTATATCATAGGTTTGTTCTTGGATTTTCACATGTTGTTTGGTCACTAACCCAAGTGACTAAAAGAGGAACTAAAGCCACATTTTAGTGGGGTAAACTAAAACAAAGGGAATTTGAGAATTTGAAGATTGAACTTTGATTAGCCCCTATTATTTCCTTTCCAAATTTTCATCAACCTTTAGATTTTATGATAGATGCATTTGAATATGCCATGGGAGTTTTCATCATGTAACATGGTCATCTTGTTGCATATCATAGTGAAACTTTCAGTAATATAGTGAAGAAATATCTGACATATGATAAGGAGCTCTATGACATTATGCAAGCTTAAAACTAATGATGAAACTAAATCTTATGGATAGAGATGGCCATCCACACTAACCATAGACCATTGGAATTTATCTAGACATAAAACAAACTATGAAATGAGAGGCACCAAAAGTGGGCCACATATCTTCAATAATTCTATTTAATAATCACACATAAAAATGGGAGCTCAAATACAAATATAGATTTTCTAAGCCACCCACCAATTACTACTCTCACAATAGTTCTTGACCTACGTGTACATAAGACTACCACTTGGGGTGCTCTGTATGAAGCAAATCCTCCCTTTGCTGATACATATCAGGTGTTTAAAAAAGGTAAACATGTTTATAATTCCTATTTTTAAGATAATGTCCTCTATCATATGGGGTACATCTATGTTCTAGTTGTAGAGCAATAGAAGATGATATGGGAAGCAAATTTTAGTAGGATAGCTAGACACTTTGGTGTAGAAAAGACATCGGGTTCTTCAAAAACACTTCTACTAGCCCCATATGTGAAAGGATGTGGAAAGGTATCTAAAATATTTCACCCCATGTACGATAGCCAAGCTAAGAAATAAAAATCAAGGATTGTACATGCCATTTCCAAAACCATCCAGGCCTTGGGAATGTGTCTCAATAGATTTTGTCTCAGGTTTTTCCACTTAAAAACATGGCAAGGACTATATTTTTGTTCTAGTTGATCATTTTTCAAAACTGGCTATCATGATTACTTTTAAGAAAAGTATATCTACTAAATAAACTACTCAAATATATTTTAGTCATGTATGGCTCCATTTTGGTCTTCCCATGTCCATTGTCTCAAATTGAGACAACAGGTTCTTGAGCATCTTCTGGTCCACTCTATGGAAGATGATCAATACCAAGATGATGAAGTCCATAAACTTCCATCCACATATTGATGGTTAGATAGAGGTGGTGAACTAATTGAATGTTTAAATGATTTAAATGTATCACTCCAAACATCCATGCACATGGGATGAGGGATTTCTTTTCATACAACATGGATACAATCAATCCCTGCATAGCTCAACCAAGCACAGTCCATTCTAGGTATGCTTTGAGTTATAACCCATGGTACCAATTGATATAGCCATTCCATTATCCACCATGGAATACACACCTCATGGAGGATTTGAGGTAGAAAAAAAAATCAAGTTCATTAAATAAATGCAACACATCTAGCAACAAGTTCATGACATCTTAGAGAAGATGAATTTGAAGTATAAACAACACCATGATAAACATAGGATTACACACCATTTTTATATGGGTGACAAGGTTTGGTTATAGCTTCACAAGAAATGAGTTATAGGCTCACACAAAAAAATTTGGTCTCTACGATATGGTCCCCACACCATCACCAAAAAAGTTGGAAAAAATGTTTTGAGTTGAACCTACCAGCCTACCTTGGTCTACATCCAATATTCAACGTAGAACTCCTCAAACCATATCATCCACATCTATTGGACACTTTAGTCATATCAAAACAGCTAGACACTGATGATCTTGATCCATATATTTTTTCTCCAATGGAGGAGGATTAAATTTTGGACACCTAGATGAAGACAACAAGACGATGCTCTATTCCACTTTATTGGGTGGTCAAAAGGGGCCAGCTTAGCCACCAAGGTGAGTGGCTCATAGATAATAAAATCAAGACACAACTACCACACCTGATGAGGAACATTGATGTAATGGGTACCATTACTTCTCTAGGAGGAATGAATGATTAAGGCAATAATTTAGGTGACAATTCGGATGAAGGTTCCACATTAATTGATGACAAAACTTTTGGGAGCCATAACTTTTGCACCGTACCTCCAATTGACTTACCGTTTGCACCGTTGGAAAGATAAGAACAAGGAGAATGTAGTGAGATGGAATGGAGATTTTATCAATGGATTTTGACCCATAAAAACCCAATGGAAGTGCCCCAAATTATAATTTTAGTAGTGTAGTCTAAAAATAGTATGTTTTTAAAAATAACAATTCATCATATTCTATATTGTTTTAAATCATAGAAGTCAAACCACTAAATCTCCCTCAAGATTGGTGACCTTCCACATCCTCCCCCTACTTTAAAAATGTGTATAAATGAAGATGTAACCTGAAATGGAAATTAGACATCTCTTCCTAGAGATAATCATATAGTTGTATTGCAATCTTGAGTAATAAAACATCTGTTCTTAGAAAATTCATTGTTATTGTGTTATTTTTGTGTTCTTGAAATATTTGTCAACCAAAACTTCTGAGTTTTTGATCAAATTTAGAGGAAAATATGGTGAAGCTAGAGAAGATACATATGATCTAGAATCTTATGGATATGATAACTAAGGTAGTCACATTAGATAAGTTGAGGTTATGTTCATCTTTGGTTGGTCTTCATGAAGATCATGGAGGAGTGTTAAATTTTTTTGAGGAGAAATGAAATCCAAGTGGGATATTGTTGATGTGGAACCCATTTTAACACCCCTAAGGTAAAAATAAAATTACCATAGTAATTTTAACATGTAATGTTTACTTTCAAAAATGGTGGGGTGTATTTTTTCACCGTACCTCCAATTGACTTACCGTTTGAACCGTTGGAAAGATAAGAACAAGGAGAATGTAGTGAGATGGAATGAAGATTTTATCAATGGATTTTGACCCATAAAAACCCAATGGAAGTGCCCCAAATTATAATTTTAGTAGTGCAATCTAAAAATAGTAAGTTTTTAAAAATAGTAATTTATTGAATTCTATATTGTTTTAAATCATAGAAGTCAAACCACTTAATCTCCCTCAAGATTGGCGACCTTCCACATCCTCCCCCTACTTTAAAAATGTGTATAAATGAAGATGTAACCTGACTGAAATGGAAATTAGACATATCTTCTTAGAGATTATCATATAGTTGTATTGCAATCTTGAGTAATAAAACATTTGTTCTTAGAAAATTCATTGTTATTGTGTTATTTTTCTATTCTTGAAATATTTGCCAACCAAAACTTCTGAGTTTTCGATCAACTTTAGAGGAAAATATGGTGAAGCTAGAGAAGATACATATGATCTAGAATCTTATGGATATGATGACTAAGGTAGTCACATTAGATAAGTTGAGGTTATGTTCATCTTTGGTTGGTCTTCATGAAGATCATGGAGGAGTGTTAAATTTTTTTGAGGAGAAATGAAATCCAAGTGGGAGATTGTTGATGTGGAACCCATTTTAACACCCCTAAGGTAAAAATAAAATTACCACAGTAATTTTAACATGTAATGTTTACTTTCAAAAATGGTGGGGTGTATTTTTGAGTATGTTAACCACTTCCAACATTTTTTACATGTTTTATGGATAATTGGTTAAGGTGTTGAGAGAATTGGGGGATTATGTTTATCCTAAGTGGTTGTAACCTCCCTTATTTATTGGGAATATGGTTATCTCCATGGTATGGCACATTTTTCAAGGGATTTTCAAAATTATAATAAGGGGTGAGGGGAAACACATTAATCATTTCATTTTTCATCTCATTTTGAGCTTTGTATTCTCCTTTCAGTCGATGTAATCAAGTTTGAGGTGTAACTTAGCATCTCAAGAATTTTGGTGTGAATTTAGAGTGGAGAAAGTTATGTATATGTGAGGTTTCTTATTGAGAGTTGTCTTTTACTCTTTTTTATAATATTATAGATATATTTTTGGTGGATTTATCCCACATTGGGTGAACCATGTTATATCGATGTTATGTGTGTATTTACTTATATATGAATTTTCTTTCATATGACTCTACTACTATGATTTTTAAGAATGAATTTTGTGTTTCATGTTATTTCATAGTTTATCACTTATTACTAACATCAACCCACCTTATTAACTTTTAATATATCTTATATAGACTTTGGGGTCCTCATATCATGTACTTGGCTCTTCACTCATGCTTAAGTCCAACCTCCTTGAGCTTGCAGACTGTAGGTGCCTTTAAAGGGTCTTGAATATATGATGTATGTTTGGACCTCACTTACATATCACTACCTTTTATAATGGCCTTGAATATTTATTGGAGTATCAATTAGGTTCTCAAAATTTCTCAATATTTTTGCCTTTTCATTATATGTACCTTTAGCTAGTTTTTCAATTAACAACTCATAGGTTCTTATTAGGGATGATGACTATGTTTTGTGAGTTTAGGACCTCATCTACTACATCACTAAATTAATTATTAGTTCATGATTTTTTTGAAATATAAATTGGGATCAAGACTCTTTAAAACACATATACCCCCTTTCTTTAGCTTTGAAACTAGATTGATCCTTCAAATAGTCCTGTAGGTAGCCTATAGGGAGGAACATGTCTTGAAGGTTGATCTTCGACTACTATGTTGTGATAATTTTAAAGATTCAAATAAAAATATTTCATCCAACTAAAAAGAAGAGTCCATAGGTTTCTTATCACTATCAAAATCTTAACCATCTCCATTCCTTACAGATCTTATACGTGACTATTAGACTGTCAACTGAGTCTCATTTTCATCCTTAACTTACAAGTGACCTAGGTGTTCTTCAAGGGTTTGTATTATATTTCATTATATCTTATTGTCAAGCTTAGATAAAATTTCACTATATTAGATTTGTTTGTGTGTTGACTTAATCCAAAATGAGGACCTATAGGATTAAGGTTTGTAGGTATCATTTGTTTGCTTTAGGGTTACAAAGAGCCACTTCCTAAGTTATGAGCATTTAAAACTTTTTAAATCACTTCACACTTTTTTATATATCCTTAAATGTATCATAATACTTAGGACAAGTATCAATACCTTCTATCAACTTCAACTTACTCTATAGTACATACATACTTGTAGGTGTAGTCAAGTATATTATGAAGTTTATGGGTAGATACTTGTACCACCTAGTCAATTAAACAACTTGATGGTGGCAGTGAGGCAATAAAGGTTATATAAAGGTATGAGGATATGTATAAAGTTCCCCTCATGTATTTGATCATCCTCAAACTACTCTTGTAGTCTACACAACCCTGTATATTTAAGAAACACTCATGAATTCTCATTAGAGAGTGTATTGGACTACCATCTTGATTCTCTCATGCTTCCAATAGTGAAATACTATTTCATAGTATCACACTATGATATATCACAAATATTTGAGCCCATTTTTATAAATCAAACTTTCAATAGACTATTCAACACAAACTATCTCCCAAGAGCAAACACATTTGAATAATATAAATAAGAGACGCATCTCAAATAAATGCACACGAACTCCATGAAACTTAGGAATATTACATGAATGATTTAGAATTAAAAACCTTTGAGAGTTGCCATCATATAGACAAAATAAAGACTTGTAGTAGGATCCACTATAAAAACTTAATCATGAAGACACTTTTTTTAGAGAATTATTAATGATCTGATAGTGATGTCATAGAGGTTTCCAAGTGAGTAAATGAAGTTTCCTTTATCACCTATGCGTCAATGACAAAGTGTGCTAAGTGTTTGTCTTAGCATGCCTGAATAAGGCTTGGTTGATCTTAAAAGTTTTCATGGTTAAGATGTTTAGGGATTAGTATGTTAATTTGAGGATGTGCAAGAGGTCCCATAAGAGGTCTGTTATGCTTTGATTACTTGTGTGCATAAATGGAATTCATTTGGCTATTCATTTTGTTCATCTAGACATATTTGGGTCTATGGTAGAAAAATATGAGTAGGAATATTTATGATATCATATTCCACAAGTGTGAAGGTTCCAAGAGAAATTTGATATATGGATAGATTCCCCTATGTGAAGAGATCATATGGTCCAAGTTTTAGGTCATGTAACTTAGGAAAACAATATTTATTAAGGTGAAAAGTTAGTCCCTTAGATAGAAGTTCACTAAGTTCCAACACTTAGCCAAATTTACAAGGTAGATGTAAAAAACCATGTTTAATCTCATCAAAGATCGATGATGTGAAATAAATCTAAGCTCAATTATGTTATTTTTCTAAGTTCAAGAAAGAGCTAACTAAGTAGTTTTATGATGGCATATCTCACATGCATGAAGGTTTTATGAAGAAATGGTCATATGGGTTTATTAAGTATTATGACTAGTTTATATGGTACAAATTTAACAACATGCAATTGACTGAATCAAAATATATATCTATGCAAAGTTGGTCTTCCAAGTAGATTGTAATGGTTTTTTGCATAAGGTAAAGATTAGGATTGGATGGAGATACAATAGTTTTGCGGCATTTGTATAGTAGATATAATTGATGCATGTTGATTCAAAGAGGTCAAAGTGTTAGATGGTTAAAATTTTTAAACACTGAGCTATTTTGAAGAGATCGATAGAGCGTATGTATTCCAAATTATCAAGAAGTAGTAAAATGATGATAAGTGTTAGATGCTTCATAGTAAAAATGCTTAAAAGTCACACAAAAGTGAAAAGTTTCATGATCATAGGGGTTTTGAGTAAGATCACATGGTGATAATTATAAGATAAAGACTGAGATAATCCATAGAGATTAATGGTGTGTATGTGGTCAAGATTACAAGATTGCATGAGATGAGGTCAACTATTTAAAGTTTCACATTTGCATAGTGGCACACTATGAGATAAAGTTTTAATAAGATAAATGGTGTGTATTTAATCTAATATGTGATGGCATGAGATGTGTTTGAAGTGACTGAAGTTTAATTGTAACCATTTAAATTCAAATATTTGAATTTAACAAAGGAAAGACTAGTGTCTAATTTTTGGGCCATATATTTTGATACTAGCAAAATTTTTGCATGGTGTTAAAACCAAATTTATATAGGAATATAAGACACATCTAGAAATATAGATTTTAAGGTCTGAAAGTGTGTATATTCAAAGTTATTAAGGATAAAATTTAACTATGTTTTCATGTTTGTTCTTCAAGTAACCTGAGAAGGGTAATTGATCTATGCTTGTTGGTATATCAATGTTTAAAGGTGAGATAGCTATTGTATTATGTTTTAGACTCTATGAGGACCAATTTTTTCCATTATGAAGTTTTTAAAAATTGTATGCATTATGAATAAAAGGTTAAAAATTGGTTGTGTTTTTATTCATGATGACTGTGTATAAAAAGGTGTTTGAGCTAATTAAGAGTTAGTAAAAGGTGGTGTGATGGATATGGGAACTTAATAAAGACCTATAAATCATGTGGAATGGGTTTATGTGTTGAAAAGTCTTCTAATGTTCTTATTTTTCTCAAAAAAGTGTCAAAGATGTGAAAGGGTCATCATAGGACCTAAAAGGTGATTAAGGCTTATTTTAAAGAGAGCTATGCTTCAGTGTGACCCATGTTAGATGTATGAAGGGTGAAGTAATTTATTTTGGCTAAAAATGAAATATTTTTTACTTTATAATTTATGATGGCTCTATAAAAGGTAGAATCAAATACGATAATTGCTAGGTACTCGAAGTGGAGGCTTGTGTAGACTAATGGAGCATGTGTTAAGAGTGTAATAGAGAACTTCTACACCATAGTGAGAAAGAAACACATGTGATAAGATCATGTTTTGAATATTTCATAAGATAGAGGAAAGACACAGGTCAAGAGTTAGGATTATTTATATGATCATTTAGTCATGTTCTTTGTATTGTGATAAAACTATTGCAAGTTGATAAGAATGAGAAGTGTGATGTGACCTAGAAGATGGTTTTTAGATGCATTATTAGTGTGTGAAGAAGTGAAAGAGGATAGGTTTTTAGAGTCTTATCATTAGGTGTTGAATGCACTATTTCAAAGGTATAGGTGTTCATTTCATAGGAGGTTAGAAGGACTTGATCTTCCTTAGGTGTAGGTGATCCTTGTGAAACAAGTGTTTCACTAAAGGACTTAGGTCAGAAGGACTTTACCAAGGTTATTGGTTAGAAGGACTTGATCAATATCTTCTTTGTAATCTCTTATAGGACAAGTAGTCCATGTGTTTTAGGCTTAAGAGTTTGTTTTATTTCCCATGAGGGTTTCCCATAGGAACTATATGTTGTGTGTTTGATCTTATGTATACATTGAATGAATGAACTCTCTTGTTAATGTTGTTTGACAAATTTGATATATATTGATTGTTTAATAGTTTAAAATAATTGGAATTGAAATTGAAATATTTAAGCTCACTAATTCACTCCCCTCCTAGTGATTGTACCTCTAAAAATTGGTATTAGAGTAGGTACTTTGATAGAGGCTTAACAATTTAAAGGTAATATAAGGTACAATATGGGTAGCCATCAAATGTACTAAGGTTTTTCCACTAAGCAAGATCTGATGTTTAATGGATCTAATTATGCTTTTTGGAGTGTGAGGATGAGGAACTACATCATGTCCCTAAGGTTTGAAAATTGGAAAACTATAGTGGATGGTTATTTTTCACATAGTATTCCTCCATATAGTGCTACAAATAAGAAGTTATTTGAAAACAATTCTAAGGCAATGAATGTTATCACATGTGGTTTCTTAGAGATTGAATACACCAAGGTAATCCATTGCATACTTGCCAGGTAAATTTTAGATAAATTAAATACTATTTATGAAGGAGATTCAAAGGTTAAGTTGGCAAAGTTATAGACTCACTAAAGACAATTTGACAGTCTTAAGATGAAGTAAGAAGATTTTGTGGCATCCTTTCTATAGAGAGTTGATGAGATTATGAACATCACCAAAGGTCTTAGACAAAATATTGAAGAAGATACTATAGTTTAGAATGTATTAAGGTCCATCTCTCTCAATTTTGATCCTAAAGTATCTACTATAGAAGAAAGTCTTGATCTTACTCAACTGAAGATGGATGAATTTCATGGCATCCTTACTACCTATGAGATGAGGAAGAATGATGATATACAACCAAAGAACGAATCAACATTCAAGATAGAAATAAAGCCAATGAATAAATTCCAAGGTAATAAACCCAAAGAGGATGACACATCAGATATTTATGAAGATGAACTAATTGTTTTATTTACAAGTAAATTGAAAATAGGGCCAGGTAAGTATAAGGGTTACCTACCCTTCAAATGATTCAATTATGGTGAGATAGGACATTTTGATAATAAGTGCCTTCATAAACATAAGAAGAAAGATGATGAAGATCATGATGAAGACCAAGATGAAGACAAGAAGACATATAGGTCAGATAAGAGGAAGAAAGGTTTTAGAAAGTATGACAACAACAAGAAGTTCTTCAAGAATAAGAAGAGTTTTTACAGTAGAAATAAAGACTACAACTCATTAGATGAGAGTGAAGATAATGAATTAGAGTGTGATCATGAATATTATGGTCCTATTGAAGATGAATCCCTCTTCATGGATAAGTAAGGAAGTTACTCACATGAAAAGGAGTCTACTTAGAGTGATTCAGATGAAGATGAAGATGAGGTAGACTATGAGACTGAAATGATAAATGGTCTTGAAGAACTGAAGATTGAGAATGAGATTAAAAAGAAGATGAAGTCTCAACTTAAAGACTACGAGGATAAATTTAGTGTGTATTAGGAAATAATGAATGAAGACACTGAGGAGCATGAATATAAAGTCAAACATCTTAGTTGTCAATTAAAAATCTTCTTTACAAGCCTAAAATCTAAAGAAGATGAATTTTTAAGGTATGTTTCTTAAAATAAGTCTTTGAAACATGAGTTAGAGTAGTTTTAAAGCAAGGTGAAATCATTTTTCAAGTTTGATAAGAGTTCCAATGATTTGGATAATCTTATAAATAGTTAAAATTCTACTAGTGATAGATCTTGATTGGGTTTTAATGAAGAGTCCAAAGTTGATTCTCAATTTGACATGAAGGTCAATGAGAGAAAGGTGGTTTAGCCCATGAAGGTTACCAATTAGTAAATAAATGATGGTGTAAATAGATTTAAGACAAATTAGATTAGAGAACCTAATGCCATGAGGTATGCAAGATTGCATTGGTTATTGTCACACATGTAATCGATTTGGTAACATGGCTAAAGAATGTAAGAGGCTTGTTAGAAATGAGTTTGAATGGAACTATGATGGGGGTCAACAATAAAAATGTGTGAATAATTTTAAGTGATTCAACTCTATTAATGGGGGACATTTTATTAAACATTATCCAAATAAGGTAAGGCAAGATATGTTTCTTGAAAAATGTATAGTGTGCTTTAATTGTCAACAAAGAGGTCATATTGTTATATTCTACAAGTAAAGGCCTATAATATAGAATAGGTTTAATCAGACTCCTAGAGTAAAATAAAGAAGTTAAGTTGACTCATGGAAGCCAAAAGTGATAATTTTGAGTCATGATGAGTTTGTAATTCTAAGTAATATGTTTGTTATGGTGGAGAATGATACAAAAGTTAAAGAGTGCCAAGGTATCTCATTATCTGCTCATTTTGAGAATGAAGAGACTAAGCTCAAGGAAAGACCAAAGTGCTAGTTGAGTATAATTCTAAGGTGTGTATGGATTTAAGTGAACATCCTAGTGTTACTAAGCATGTTTTATAAAAATAACATCAGTTATCGATTCCTAATGATGAGGTTCCTAACTATAAAGAAGTTTATTCAAATTAAAAGTTTAAGAAAAATAATAAGAATAACTATCAATATAAGATGACCAAGGAGGATAAGGAATATGAAGAGTGAGGGTGTCTCCATCTATGCTTCAAGGAGACACTTTACAAGTAAGAAAAAGCATGATGGATGCCAATTGAGCTTTGGTTGATATTGTAGGACAAGAAAGGTCATGAGAATATGTTCTTGGTTACATTAAAATAAATTCATAAACTTGCTTTAGATTTCATCGTGAATTGTGTGTTCTAAGAGTTTTGGGGATTTTGGTCTTATACATGAGTTCTTGTCAAATTTTTATGGATGGATTAGAAGGTCAAAAGCTAGAGAATGAAGACTAAAATGATATGGTGTATAATAAGAATGATTTCAAGTTAATTCAAAGTGATTTCAAATGTTTTTGTGGTCAAATAAAGTTTTTCATAGTCATTTGTCTAATTTGACCATTTTAGTCAGTGGGCTCAGCCAAAAAGGAGCTTAAAGTGCAATTTTGATGTTTTTAAGGTCTAAAAAGGCAAGAGTTGGGCATTTTTAGTTGGATAAAGTATGTCCAAGTGGAATATATGCTATAGTAATGTCATAATTATTTCATGGTATTTATTTTCTTTTTGGTTGTATGCTTGATGTGTATGCTCAGTCTGCAAGGTTAGATTGAAAGTTTCTAGGTGACAAAGGAGGATTTGTGAGTTTTCAAGATGATCTTTTTATAGAGAAAGATCAAAGTCATGGTATAGGAATTCAAGGTTGAAAAGGGTATTAATTCTCAAATATTGGTTTAGAAGTGTGTGATGGTTGTCTCCAAGTGTGCAAGAAGTTTTAGAGGTGGGCATTGACTAGAAGGAGGTTTGTTGATCATGTTTGTTTTGAGATTCTAGAGTTCTAGGCTATGTTGTAAAAGTGGTTTTCCTTATGATTTGAGATATATAGATTATTAATAGGTTTAATGGGACAAATGGGTTTTCAAATAAATATTCATATAGATTTGAATGTTTGTAGTTTTTATATTATTCAATTTTTTGTCAAAATGGAGGCTTAATTGGCTAGTAAGGTTGTGAAGGAAGTATGTTATAGAATATGACATAGGTTATTAAAATTAGTGTGATTAAGGGGGAATATGAGAGTGATCTAGATATGAATTTTCATATCTTTAATATGTGTCTAATAAATGTTATGGGATCTTCAAGTTCTAGGTAGGGCTACAAGGAGTCTACATAGGCCTAGAGTGAAGATTTGAATTTTTTTGGGTCATTTTATCCAAAAAACCAAGATCTAAATATGAACAAGAGGTGAAATGGATTAGAGATATTATGGGGAGTCCTTCTTATATTTTTATTAAAGATTTCCATTAGATTTTAGTGCATGGTTGAGAAGTACAAGGTGGTATGCACAGAGTTCGGGGGACCTCTTGAGTAGATTTGCACGATGTGAGGGGAAGAATATGTGAGATGCTTTAGTAATATTTAATATATTGTTCTATTTTCCATATATGATATTTTAAGAAGGTTGGTATGATGACTTGATCAAACCTAGTCATAATTGTGTGTTCTTTTTTCATTAGTTGTAGTGTTTGATTGAAGAGAGTATTGACATGTAGCAAGAGGAAGTAGTCAAGGGAAAGAAAAGGTAGGGTCAAGGTAAGGGGTATTTTTTATCATATTTATAAGGTATTCCTATCCTATTTATGGTATTTTTAGGTCCTCAAGATCAGTTGGTTCCCACTTTGTCATTGTGTTAAAGGGGGAGAAGATTCAGATTATGAGAGTGCTTGAAGAGAGAGAAGGAAGGTGAGATGTATATTATTTCATGATGGGTGTTAACATAAATGAAAAAATGTGATATTATTGGATAACTTTTAATGATATCATAATGATGTTATGGAGGTGTCCAAGTGAGTGGAAAATGTGTCTTGATATTTTATGTGTCAATGATAAAGTGTGTTAAGTACTTGTCCTAGTATACTTAAAGAAGGCTTGGTTGATATTTAGAGTTTGCATTGTTAAGGATGTTTAGGGATGTTTTTGGTGATTTTAGGATGTGAAATAGGTCCCATAAGAGGTATTATACAATTTGAGTGCATGTGTGCATGAGTTTAATTCATTTGCTTCTTCATTTTATTCATCTAGACATATTTGGGCCTATAGCAAAAAAATATGAGTAGGAATATTTATGATTTCATATATTACATTTGTGAAGGTTCCAAGAGTAGCTTGATATATGGATAGATTCCCCTATGTGAGGATATCATATGGTCTAAGTTTTAATTCATGTGACTTAGCATAACAAAATTTATTAAGGTGAAAATTTGGTCACTCAAATAGAACTTCACTAAGTTATAACACTTACCCAAATTTACAAGGTAAATCTAATGGTCTATGTTTAGTCACATCAAAGATCAATGGTGGAAAATAAATATGAGCTCAACTATATTATTTGTCTAAGTTTAAGAATGAGATGAGTAATTAGTTTGATGTTGGAATATATCGCATAAATGAAGTTTTAAGGAGGAAATGGTCATATTGGTTTGTTTATTATTATACCTAGTTTTTGTGGTACAAATTTGAGAACATGCAATTAGGTGAAGAAAAATATATATATGTGCAATGTTGACCTTCAAAGTAGATTAAAATGGTTCCCTTAGTCATTTTTACGTAAGGTAAAGATCAAGACCAAATAAAGATATAAAAATTCATGGGTGTTTGTATAGTAGAGATAAATGGCATGCATTAATTCAAAAAGGTCAAAGTGTTCGATGGTTAACAAAGTTAAAGATTGACCTATTTCGAATAAATCGATGAATCTATTATAAATTATCAAGAGGTAGCAAGATGATGACAAGTTATAGATGTTTAATAGTAAAAGTGATCATAATTCACATGAGGGTGAAAAGTGTCATGATCATGAGGGTTCTGAGTAAGATCAAACGGTGAGCACATAGGATAAATATTGAGTTAATCCATAGAGATTGACAGTACGTATGTGGTCAAGATTGCAAGATTACATAAGATGAGTTTAAATTTTCAAAGATTAACATTTTGGTAGTGATGTAATTTGAGTTAAAGTTTGAATAAGATCTATGGTGTGTATTTAATCTAATATGTGAGGGCATGAGATGCATTGTAAGTGACCAAATTTTAACTGTGACTATTTGAATTCAAATTTTTTAATTTAACAAAAAAATACCAATGTATTGTTTTTGGGACATTTATTTTGATATAGGTAAAATTTTATCATGGTGTAAAAATTTAATTTATATAGGAATCCAAGGCACATATGGAAATATAGATTTGAAGGTCTAAAAGTGTGTATAGTCAAAGTTATTAAGGTTAAAAGTTGATTATGTTTTCATGTTTTCTCTATAAGTAACCTAAAAAGGGTAATTGAGTCGTGATTGTTGGTAACTTTATGTTTAAAGGTGAGATAGATATTGTAGTATGTTTTAGACTCCATGAGGAACATATTTTTACATTATGAAGGTTTGAAAAATCTATGTAGTATGAACAAAGGGTTAAAAGTTGATTGTGTTTTCATTCATGATGAATGTGTGTACAAAAAGGTGTTTAAACTAATTAAGAGTAAAAAAAAGGTGTAGTGATGGATAAGAGAACTTTATAAATACATAAAAATCATGTGTAATGGGATCATGTGTTGGAACGTGTTATTTTGTTCTTAGTTTTCTCGAATAAATGTCAAAGAGGTAAATGGGTCATCATAGGACCTAAAAGGTGACTTAGGCTTATTTGAAAGATATTTGTGCTTAAGTGTGACCCATGTTAGATGTCTTAAGGGTGAAGGCATATATTCTTGCCAATAAGGAAAGATTATGGACTTGATAATTCATTAATGCTCTATAAAAGGTAAAATCAAATATGGTAATTTATAGACTTTGAGAAGACATGCATGAGAGACTTATGAGTATGTGCATGAAGTGGAGGCTTATGTAGATTGGTGGAGTATGTGTTAAGAGTTTAATAAAGAACTATTATAATATAGTGAAGAAGATACATTAATGAGTAGATCATGTGTTGAAGAGTGTAGAAGATAAAGTAAAGACATTGGCTAGTGTGAGGACTATGTATATAATAATTTGGTCATGCTGTTGGTATTGTGACATAAATATTATAGGTTGATGAGAATGAGAAGTATGAAGTGATCCAAAATGTGGTTTTTAGATGCATTGTGAGTGTGTGAAGAATTGAAAGAGGATGTGTTTTTATAGGTCCATCAATAGGTGTTGAAGACATCAGTTCAAAGGTGAAGGTGTTCATTTCATAGGAGGTTAGAAGGACTTGATCTTCCTTAGGTGTAGGTGTTCCTTATGAAATAGGTGTTTCACTAAATTAATCAGGTTAGGAGGATTTAAAAAAGGTTACTGGTTAGAAAGACTTGACTAAAAGGTGGTAAGAATGACTTAATCATCTTATGGGTATGTTTTCCTTATGAAATTGATTTTTCACTAAATCCTAGTCAGAAAGACTTGATTAGTCTCTTATTTATAATATCTTATAAGATAATTAGTCCATGTGTTGTAGGATTTAGAGTGGATTTTAATCCCCATGAGGGTTCCAAAGTAAGTATGTGTTGTGTGTTTGATCTTATGTATGTATTGAATGCATGAGACCTCTTTTTAATGTTGCTTAATCAAGTTGATAGATGTTTATTGTTTAATAGTTTGAAATAATTGGAATTAAAATTAAAATATATGGTCTCATTGATTTACCCACCCCTCTTAGTGATTTTACCTCTAACAAGTTTTTCTCCAAGTGAAGACACCTCATGGAAATAAATTGTCTAATCAAATCACCCTAAAATGAAGATCTTTGACCTCTAAAAAACACCTTCAAAATAATTCCTCTCCATATATTTTTTAAGTGGGGAAACAAGTGAAATAGAAAACCCCTCTCAAATGGATAGGCCATAGTGACCTATTGTCACTCTTACGAATTGTTCATAAAGAAGAGGCCACCAATATGCATACCAATGTTAATGTTCTCTCTCTCTCTCTCTCTCTCTCTCTCTCTCTCTCTCTCTCTCTCTCTCTCTCTCTCTCTCTCTCTCTCTCGGTCATACTATTAAGCTCATATTTGCCTTCCTAAGCTTGTGAAGGTAGTGATGAAGGAGAAAATGTGTTTGGAGTGTCATTTTTACTTGAAACTTGGTCTAAGGATGGAAAATTATCTAATGTATCCCAAGGGACATTTAAAAACCATTTACAACTAACAATTGATCTTGCAAGGTCATACAAGTGCTTGTAAGGTGTCCTTTTTGAAAAATTAGGCATTAAACTATAGATGTTGTCAGTCTCTAACTATTCATAAACATTATCTTTCCCATTTATGAAACCAAGGACATTGGGAATATTATTTAAATATTTTATTCTTGTAATTGTATATCTAAGTCTTCCACATGAGCCAAAAGTGGTGAAATTAACATTTTTGCATATGAGAGTCAAAAAAAAGGTTAATGCACAATAATATGACTTTAATGACATTTAAATAACCTTTTGTAATGACCTTAGACCATACTAAACATTTTTAAATGTTTGATAATTCTTAAACTTTTTAATTGACCCCTAGGACTAGACAAGTGAACATAAGACCAAAATTTGGATAAAACTAGATAAGGACAAATATAAATGTATGGAACTATTATAGACAATTTAGTACCATGACAAGATAATGAAAAGTTTTAAACAACCCTATAAAGTTTTAACCTAAGAATTTCAATAAAAATTTGATTATTTTCACTCAATGTTTCACACTTGGAGAGGTATTTCAAGCCTACTCCAAATGAGTTGAACATGGTAATAGCCGTAGACTTATGTGTTGTCTATAGAAGGGGTAAACCTCTATATTAAAGGGTTAGATACATATATTTATAAATATAAGATAATCACATATACTACTAACTTTTTGAGATGAAAATGGATAGAGATAACATCAAATAAACCTAACCTAATGAGGTGATACACCAAGTTAATCTCCACAAGACTACCATGAATTTGAACTATGAAAAATGACTCATAAAACTAATCTCAACATCTTATATTTCTCTAACATAAGTGTTTCAACATGGAGGTGAGATGCCTTGAATATCCTAATGTGAATGAATAATATATATATTTGTATACACTATTACCCTTACCTACACTTAAAGACATACAAGAACATTAACTACACTTTATGTGACCTATTAAAGAGTAAACTACTTACATAAAACATGAAATGGTAAGGTGAATATAAGGACATATAGTTATCAATTGTCATTAAAATATGAACTACTTAACACTCTTATAAAATAATTTTTGAAATCAAAACTATATTGAAATATTTTAGTGAAATTAAAAAGCCTTACTCAAACCAGAAGGGCTTTGCCATACTAGATGTGGATTCTTTTACAAAGCCAAAAGTGGTTGCCTATATAGAGAAGTGTGAAGAGAGAGAGAGAGGGGGGGCATAGTAGGATAAGATTGAAAATTGTCCATATGAGTTAAAAAAAGAAATTTATTCATGAGATAGTCTAAATAGACTTCCAAGGCCAGGTGTCTCACTCCTAAAGAAGCTCTAACATTCAAAGTGGTACAGGGGTTACAAATTGGCCTGACACCTTGGCTAACTTCTTGAAGAATACCATTATTTACATGAAAATAATGAAAAATTTAATTTCAAAACATTATTTCACCATGAAAATATCTCATAAAACTCATTTTACATATTCCATTCCTTAATAAAATCTTCTTATTTGACATTCCATCATTCATGTGCATAGGTGTCTTGAAACTCTTCATTTTTTCATTCCAAGATTGGTACAAATGGTATAAATCTCAAGTTAATATTATTAAATTCACCCTATATACATTAATGGTCCTCAAATATTTTATCATGACTCAAAAAACCCATTTTTGTTCTTGTAACAACTCCTAAAAACTCATTTTTCTTCTCAAGCCCTCACTAAGCCTATTTTCCTTGTATCCCTAAAAAAATGTAAACCTCCTTTTATAGGAAGTCATGAAAATGATACTAAGAAAAAATGGAATATTATAGGATCCATTATGGCCTTAAATCTCTATGTCAAGTTTCATATTTAGATTCTGAGTGGAAGTTCATCTTTTCTACCTTTCTCTCTTGAATTAGGCCTTAATTAGGCCTCCTTGCATAAAAACCCTATTTTTAAATCCAAACTTATAACAAACGTGTAAAATAACCAAAAAATGTGATTAAATTTATATATTCCATCACCAACATCCATGTCAATGTTGAGGTCTTCAGACCCTATGGAAGTATGCAAACAAAAAAATGACCTAGCATCCTAATCTCATTTTTAGTTTGTTTGATACTACCTTGGAAAATAAACCTTGTTTGACAACAATAAAAATATCTTGTGAAATATTTTTTAATTTAATAGTTAGGTAACATCCAAAATAACCTCATCCAATTATTGGAAAGTTTTTCCTTTCTTTAGACACCTAAAAGACATAAAAACACACATAAGACAAGACATTTATGGTATTTTGTAAACTTAAAGTACAAAACAAGTAAATTTAAGGAACTTCCTTGGATAAATCAAAAACATACAAAAAATTAGGATAAAACTAAGAAATTATATGTGTTTTTGTCTTGACTAGTCATTATTAGGGTTTTAGGAGGGTTTAAGACCTATTTAGGGTTTTAATGATTATTCATAAAGAAAAGATCACAAATTGACCTCCTTCCTCTTGTAAAAAATAATTTTCTAACCTTATCAACTATATCTAATGGTTCATATTCCCATGTAAAGTGTGAGCTATGGTATGGGTATGTCAAGTCACTCCTCAAGTGGCATGCTTAGCTCTCTTGAACTTAATAAAGGTCAAAATTGAGTGTTGAGCTTCAAAAATCCATATCACTACTAGGAGAGGTTCATAACCTTAAATAAAACCATAACCATGATTATACATGCTCTATTAATTATTTTTACCCCTCTTCATGCATTTGGTGTACTGGTCATGGGTCTTGGGGTTTAGGCATGTCTTCTTCTTCTTATCCCTCAAGTGCACTTTGATTAAAAAATGAATTTTTGTGGCTCACGAAAGTGTATGGAAACATTTTTTTTTAATGTTTTTTTCCTTAAGGACCATCCATGAGTTATATCATACTTGTTTTATCTTTTGAGACCTCAAATAAACCTCTTAGTGTCAAGACATCCCCTTGAAAATGGAATGAGCAAGGTCTAAGATAAAATAGTTAGTAACTCTAATAATTTAATGGATTTTAGATTACCATGAAAATATTATTATACTCATAACCATCTTCTATACCAATTTTAAAGGTGTAACTATGACTATAGAGGCCTCAAAACTCCAACTTCTCTCATGATTGGTTGGGTCTAACTTTGTGTGTTGATTGACTATATGGAGTTTAGAACTTAGTTTTCTCAATTTTAATTTTATTTCCTTTCATCTCAAAACACCTTTATAAATCTTAATAAATATGATGTAGAATTTAAGTTCCTCATATCATGTACTTGGATCTTCACTCAGGCTTAAGACTAGCCTCCTTGAGCTTGTAGCCTGTAAGTGCCTTTATAGGGTCTTAACTAAATATTATATGTTTCAACCTCACTTACACATCATTTAATTATACTATGGCATTTAATATTAATTTGAGACTCAATTATTTTCTCAACATTTCTTCACATCTATGCCTATTCATTTATGCACCTTTAGCTAGTTGTTTAATTAACAACCTATAGGTGCTTGTTAGGGATGATGATTGTGTTTTATGAATTCAAGACATAATGTACTAAATCAATAAATTCTTAATTATATCAATAAGTTATTTCAATCTCAATTTGGATCATAAATCTTTCAAACAAATCTACCTCCTTTATTTAGGTTTAAAACTAGGTTGATCCTTCAAATAGGCCTGTAGATAGCCTATAGGAGAGAGATTTATTAAAGGTTGATCTTATACTAATTTTTTATGATAATTTGAAAGATCAAAAATTAAAGTGTTTATAAAAATATAAGGAATATTACATAGGTTTCTTGGCACTTTCAATATTTTGACCATCTCCATTCTATAAAGGTCTTGTAGGTGATTATTAGACTATTACCTCAGTCTCATTTTCATCCTTGAGTTATGAGTGACCTAGTTGTTATTTAAGGGTTTGTATTATGTTTCATTATATATTTTATTCAAAATTAGATAAGGTTTCATTATCTTATCTTTGTTTGTATGTGTATTTAATCCAAAATGAGGACCTATAGGCTTAGGGCTTGTAGGTCTCATTTACTTATTTTAGGACTACAAAGAGCCACAACCTAAGTTATGAGATTTTCACACTTATCAAACCACTTCAAACCTTCTTATAACTCATTAAATTTATCATATATATTTAGATAATTATCAATACCTTCTATCAACTTTAACTCACTGTACAACATGTATAAACCTATAGGTGCAATCAAGTATCTTATTAATTTTATGGATAGAGACTTGTATAACCTAGTCAATTGAAAATATTTATGGTTTTAGTGAGGAAATAAAGGTTATATTAAGGTACGAGGATATGTATCAAGTTCCTTTCATGGCACTAAACATCTTCAAACTACTCTTACATTCCATATAGGCTTATATAATTGAAGAGACACTCATGACATCTCATTGGAGGGTGTATTGGTATACCATATTGAATTAATCACGTTTCTAGTAGTGAAATACTATTTTATAATATCACACTATAATATATCATTCATATTTTATCCCATTTTGACACATCAAACTTGTAGTAGATTTTTCAACACAAACTATGTCTCTTAAGAGCAAACATACATGAAGAATATGGACAAAGGACATAAAAAAAAAATAACATGAACTATAGGAAACTAAGCAATCTTCCACGAATTATTAATAATTATGAACCTTTGAAAGTAGACATAATGAAGACAACATAGAAACTTGTATAGAGTACCTTTAGAACAACTTGTTCATCAAGACATGTTTTTTATAGGTCAATACACCTCATGGAGATGATTTTGATAATGAAACCACCATGAAATGGATTTATCTTACGTATAAAATCCACCCTAAAAGCCATTCCTCTCAATTTATTTAGGAAGTATGGAATTAGGTGCAAGAATATACCCCTCTCATATGGATAGGCCTTAATGACCTACTATCGCTCTTAGCAATTGTTCATAAAGAAGAGGTAACCAATATTAAAAAAATACAATTATTTAAATATTACTATAACCCCTAATAATTTCCAAAGTTTCAGCTCCTAAATCTCTCTCTCTCCTAGCCGTACCATTCAGTTTAAATTTGCCTTCCTAAGTTTGTGAAGGTAGTGATGGAGGATAAAAGGTGTCTAAAGTGTGAATTCCAATTAAAACTTTGTAAAAGGATGAAAAATGATATAAGGGATCCCAAGGGACACTAAAAATCATTTAAAATTGAAAATTGAGTTCTTGTAAAGTGTCATTTTGTCAAGTTTAGGCATTGAACTATAGATTTTATTAGTATCTTATTATTCCTAAACATTATCTAAATATTATATTATCCAATATAGGTATTTTAAGAAGGTCTTATTTAAACATTTTATTCCTATAATGGTATATCCAACTCTTCTACATGAGCCAAAAGGTGGCCAAAATAACATTTATGCATATGAGAGTCAAATAAAAAGTTAATGCATAATAATGACTTAAATGGCATAAAAATAACATTTTATAATTACCTTATACAATACTAAACCTTTTACCATGTTTAAAA